>NW_004624824.1:5711526-5726628 GCF_000247695.1 Heterocephalus glaber
TGTTTTCTCATTTCGACTGCGGGGGGGGGCTGTTAGTGCCTGCACGGATTACCTCCTCTGAGCTGGGAGAGGTGGGACAGGGGCCGGGAGCAGTGGTGAGGATGGTGGCCCCAAAGCCCTTTCCTGTGCGCTGGGAGCAGCAGGAGGGATGGTGGCTGGGAAGCCCCTTCCTCTGGATCAGGAGCAGTGAGACTGCAGCTCAGAAGCCCCTATGTCTGGGCCGGGAGCAGCAGGACTCAGTACCGTGGTCTGGTGGTCTAGTGCCCTCTGCGTCTTTGTAGTGTGGAACCAGGTGGCTGCCTGTCTGCAGCAGGGTGATTCGGGGTCTTCCACGTGACTCAGGACCTTGGTAGGGTGTGCACAGACCAGCCGGTCTGCAGCGGGCTGATTCGGCATGTTCCAAGTGACTCGGGACCTCGGTAGGGCATGTGAGTGCCAAGTTTTTGTACCCAATCCAAATGCACTTTCATCTTTCACTATAACACAAACACCTAACACACTTCTTGGGTTTCCCCATCAAAAAGCTAACCAGCCACATCTTTCACCTCCCCTGATTATTATTCATTTATATATGGATTTCTCATTATAAAATAAAAAGAGAATTGCATTTGCTGAGTCAGGTATCCACTATGTCCTTGACCTATTCCATTCTTAAGATTTGTAGGTAGCCAAAAACAAGGAAGATTCTATCCTCTATAATTTATTGTTGAGTGCAAATTTCTCTACCCACTCATTTTACTTTTATAAATTCATTATAAATCTAAACAATATGTCTATCCCTCATTATCCCTTTATTGGGCTGCCTATATAAACCACTTAAGACATAATCTTTAACCATCTTAATTGTATTTTAAACTATTTGCTTTAAGATAATGGTAGATTTATAGAAGAGATTTCTTAGTTGGAGAATGGTATTTAGAATCCAAGATCTGGCTGTTCATTATATTTTAATGTCCATTTCTAAGAGTAGCCTGTGATATATTTTCTTCTTCCAATAAAATTATTTATCATTATTGCCTAAAAGGCTATCCCAAATCGTATTAATCTTTTTATGTAAATATATACACCTTGTTTCGGTCAACTCTAAACAAATCCTAAAAGATAGATCCTACTATGCCCCCATTTTCTTAAGAAAGAGCCAGAGAAGTTCATTATTTTTCCACTGTCACACAGTCGATATGTGGTGGATCCAAGTTTGCACACAGGTTATAAATAACTCTTAACTACCCACACATCTGCTGCCTTGGGATATAAATTGAGTGAATTTGGAGTCAGAAAGATCAACCCCAGTTCTTCCATTTCTTAGCACTGTGAGCTCTCAGAGTTTTTCCATCCATAAAATGTCAGTAATGAAAGTTTTCTTTAAAAGTAGGTAGCTGTTAGCATTAGAGAATATGTGTATAGCCCTATTAGTTGTTATGTGAGAGCCCGGGCCCCTTGATAGGCAATACAAGCATAGTGTTTTAGGGACTAAGCTCTGCAGTCAATATTTAGGGTTTAAATGCTCTATCCACCATGTCTAGTTGATTACTGTCTATATGCCTCAATTTTCTCTTTTAAAAGTAGGGCCAGTTTTTTAGTGAGATTATAGGAAGAACCTGATGCAATCATATCAGCATTAACCACGATGATCAATGCACAGAAAGAGCTAATGAATATTGATCATTTTTAGCATTATTATCTGAATCCCCAGCCCCTAGAAGAGTGCCTACCTAGCTTGATGTATTTGAATGAATGCTAATCTTACCAAGGATAGCCCATAGAGCAGTCTCTTCCACTTCAGGATTAACATATGCATTTTGCCCACCTCTCTGGATGCCTCTCTGGTATTCTATTCACCTGTCTCCTCAGCTCCCCACAACTCCTCATTTTCCTAAGAAGGAGTCTCCATGTAGTGCTTCATGAAAAGGACACTATCATGATGGATGCCTCTGTTGGAACTGCAGGGCAATGACAAACTCCAGCCTCATACATCACAGGGCCATCAGGACTGGCTGGCACTTTGATAACATTTGATGTGAGTATATCATCAGAATGCTGTCACTCTGTGATAGATTCATCAACAGATGGGGCTGTCATAAAGTGAAGGAGAAGAGGGTATAAGAGAAAGGTGAATCTTCTTGATGAGAAGAAGGCCCTGGTAGTGAAATACAAGGTGTTCAAAGCTTCTAGCTGATTGATGTTAAGAGGGGAGTGGGGGCAGGAAAAAAAGGCAGAGTACCACAGTAGATGGGTTATCAGCCCGGAGCTAATTAGCCTGGATATAGTCATGATTCATCTTATGACTTCTGCTAAACCATCCTGATATTTTTCCCCTCATCTACAAAGTGTATGCATTATCCCTGATCAGTGTATCATGAAAATGTTCTACACAATGCAACTCCTATGAGATACTCTACTGAAATTCTGAGTGTAACATTTTTATACAGATCTACGTGCTCTGAAAACTCATAAAGACTGAAATACACAAAAGTTAGTGGGGGCTTCTCAAAAGACACAGAGTGAGTCCTCTTTCCAAAATTTATCAGACCATGCACTGTTTATTTTTTAATGTGACATGTTAATCCACTCTGCTGTGTTATCGCCACATTCATTGATCCCCAACATCCCTTCCAGTCCCAGAAAAATAGTGACATGAGCATAGACATTTGAGCCAGCAGACCTGGATGCGGACCCTGGTACTGCTGGGCCTGAGTTTGATAAGTATGAGCAGCTGTTGCACCTTTCTCACATATCCATTTGTCGTGCAAGAGAAGACATCTTCAAAATAGGGTATCTTGGAGGACTACATCAAAGCTGCTACGAATTGCTTACAGTCCAAACTGAATGTACCTTATACAGTATTTACCAATTGATAGCTTTTTTGTTGACAGTCAGAACCAACATTTATTTAAATGTGGGACCCTGTGCTTTTTACATCTATGATATTATTTAATCCAAAAAAATGCCATATGGTGTAGGCACCATTAAATTCACCCCCAACATAAACATAGAAAACTGAGACTTAGGGAAATTAAAGGACTTGTCTAGGAACAAGTAAGTATCATACCAGGGTTCAAACATGAGGTGGAGATTCCAAAGCCTATAGGTCACCTACTATGTTATTATGCATCCCTAACATAAATTAAATGATAGTACTAACAGCTTACAAGTCCACAGTGAGTATTTACTATTGAGCTATAAAGTCCATTATACCTTGTCTTTACTTTTTAAAGGTGGACAGACTTGAAAACTGCAATTTTCTTGGAAGTTTTGCTCTGCAAATACAAGGAATTCATGTGTCATCACGCTACAATGGCATTATTACAACGTCTTTGAATGTCATCTTCAGCAAATTCTCCATAGCTTTCATGTCTGGCACTGAATACAGATAGCTTGAAAGGCAGAGTATATAATAGTAGTAGGCAAAAAACCTTTTTACAATGTTCAAACCCTTCACTTCCCTTTGAACTTTTTTTTTTTTTTTTTTTTTTTGGTACCGGGAATCAAACTCAGGACCTTGCGCTTGGGAGGCAGGCAGAGGAACCACTGAGCTAAATCCCCGGCCCTCCCTTTGGACTTTTACAACCAACCAGTTTGCTCTTACATGGAACATGCTTCACCCAACCTTAATAGTAGCCAGATACAATGAATGAATTAGACTAATTTCCAACTTATAGCTACTTACCTAAAAAGTAGAGGAAAGCCAGAAAACCTGTGGAAAGATCATGGAACTTGTAACCTGTGGAAAGATTGTGGGACTTGTAATCAGAGTACCTGGCTTACGGATTCTCATTAACCAGATCTTTAGATGTAGGCAAAACATTTTTGCTTCTCAAAGTATTGGTCTCATGATATATAAAAAAGAACTATCTAAGATGGGTATGTTTGAAGTTTCCTCCACTTCTGCATCCTGTAATTCTTGGAACATTCAGCTATGTACCCACCTTACTTACAAAAATCCAAAATGGAACAAAGAACACCAAAACACTCTTAGAGTGAAGTATCACATCAAATCTCAGCCACTGGCATGCACAAAGACAAAATGCTAACACTACAGATTTGTATATTCACCCTGGTAATAGTGAAATTTAATTTCAGTGAAGAGCTTCCATATCACATAATGGTGTATCATTGCACTATGTTTTACTTCCCCTAGCAAATAAAGTACACAGGAAAAAAATTGAAAAGAGCATACATTGTTTTATTGTCTTTTGAAATTGCTGGGTTTCAAGCCAATAGAATGCCTTAATGCTCGAGTTCTCAAGGGTGATACAAAGTGCAGAGCATCTCTGTTTGTGAAGCTAAATTTAATAAACAGAGTAATCCCCTGGCAGGCCCTGGGATTTTTCTAATATCCTGACGGTGTCAAGGGAGAGGGCCTTGATGTGTGAAAAATAGCATGAGACCTTACAACCAAGATGTACTAGAAACAATTGCCCTTTAATTGAGGCATCTGCTTTTCACATGTTGTGGTGCTGAATTGGACATAACTTTAATTGTGTGTGTGCTGTCCACAAGGTATGGTTTCGAATAAGAAGTTTTTAAATCTAGTGTTGTCCACCCCAGTCTTAGGACACAAAGACTATTGTCCTTTCTGAACTACAAAGATGTCCTTATTCTATGTACCCTACAGGTATTTTAAATACATACTGGCAATATTTCTAAGACACCTGATCATATTATTGCAGCATAATCTTCATCACATCATCTCTATCATTTTTGAGAACCTCTTATGTCCCAGACAGTGGTGAGTGTTTTCCAAATTATACAATTTTATGTATCTTACCCCAATAGTAATATTTCCAAGGAAAACATTTTCTACCATAGGTTAAGTTCCCTAGGAACAGAGCCTGGCTTCAGGGATTCTTGTGTGAATGATTCATTTATGAAGCATGCTTTCAGAAGAGACATAAGGAAAGTAGAGTCAGTTAGGGGACAAAAGCCTAAATAAAGATGAAAAGACCAGATTCAATCTAATTCTGTGTGAAAATTTGTAGCACAAATTGTACAACAATATTATTTCTACCATGAAACCAAAATAATGGGCCTTTTAATATAATCCATCAATGACTATAGACTTGCTAGGGAAATGGGTCCTTCTGAGTTGATGTGGCCCCCATTTGGCTCTCTTTTCCAAAGAAAGCAGGAGAGTGTTTTCAGCAGCCCACATTCACAGGGTCTGGGATATGGGAGCAGCAGCATGGTAAAGAGAATCTAGACAAGGTCCCAGCAGCACCTCCTGAACTGTTGGAGATGTACACAAATTCTCAGATTCCTTTTACCATTTTCTGGTCCCCTGTTCCAGTCATTGCTGTTCCAAAACACAGTAGTTTAAAACAATGATAATCTTTTATTTTGCTCATGATTCTGAATCCTGGGAAGGGATTCCACAAGGGAGTCTCATTTCTGCTCCAAGCAACATAAGGTGAGGTAGCTCAATTGAAGAATCTACTTCTAAGAGTGTTCATTCACATAACTAGCGAACTAGCACTGGCTGTCAGTAGAAGCTAAGCCAAAGCTGAGGGACAGGGTCCTTGGTTCCTCCCTCCATGGGTTTCCCTGTGTATCCTGAGCTTCTTTGAAGCATGGTGTCTGGGTTCCAAGGGCAAGTGTTCCAAAGGAGAGAATGATCACCCTTTATGACCTATCCTTTAAGATAAGTAGCATCCCTTCTGCCATTTTCCATTCATCAAGGAAGTCATGAAGCCTCCGGTCAACAGGGTACCTCTTAGTATAGGCATAGCAAGGTCCTTGGAGATATTCTAAGATTGAAAGTACTGCTGCAGCCATTTTTGGAAAATGCTACTTTGGAACATGTGTCCTCTCATCCACTCCTGTGATACTTTTTTAGTGGCTGGTGCTGTGACTCCCTTTGGAAAAATGCAGACAAGACTGAAAAGTGTTTAAGATTATAGCCTTTTTGTGATGGCCCTATCCCACGTTAGGCTAGGGCAGGAGAATAAAAGTTCCTTGTTGCAAATACAGGCAAATTCAGAGATTTTATTTGTATTCCACTGCTTCTCTCCAGGATTAGGCAAAGTCTCCCTTTTCCCTTAAGTTAACACTTTTGTTTTGCTTCTTCCCCTGCCCTACTCTGCATTCTCCACTCCTTTGCTAGTTTCCACTGGGAATATTTCCTCCACTGTCTGCACCTGAGTCCTCATCTCAGAATCTGCTTCTGGAACCTCACCTAAGACAACCTCTTTCTTAGGAAGTCATACTTAACACTATGTTGCTTATCTAATATTTAGACAAGTATCACCTCGAAATCACCTGTTTTATGGTCTCATGTACTTCGATTTCATCATGTATCTTTATGTTTGGTTTACCAAGAACTGGATTGTACTGTATCTAATTTATCTCTAATTCCTGAAAAATAATATAGGAAGATGAATACTGTCAAGCACTTACTATAGTTGAGGTGCCTCTTTGCATGTATTATCCTATCTAATTATGAAAGCAGTTCTTACAAAGATTATTATTTTATCCTTTTCATTGTATAATTGATGACTACAATGTTCAGATACAGAGCCATTGTTCTACACAACTCCAGTAGGAGCCACGAGTAGAATACTCCATGTAAAACACGACGCAAGAATTAGAGGTATGTGGTGCCCCCCACCCCGGAGCTGTACAACATACTAGTCCTTCTCAAAAGGACAAAGAAACTCCCATTAGATTGATTACTCAGTTGGGAAGTAACAGAGCATAGATTTGACTGTCTGGTTCCAAAGTTCTTGCCTTCTTCATTAAAATAGAATGCATTCTGGTTATTAAGATTTGTACATTACTTTTATTCTTTCTTTTGCCCCAGGTGGGCATTTTAATGGTTGTGTTCATTGTGTAACATTAAAAGGGATGTAGTAATAGTAAAATAAACTTTTGAACCCCCCCCCAAAAAAATGTCCTGCTTTATTATTCTTTAGCTAAAGCCCATGGAGGATCTTCACAAGGTCCACTGGGCTGAGAAGGAGGGTGATTTCCAATGGGAGTTGAGAGAGAAGTGAGCAAAAAAGAGATTGAGGCCCCGGTTTGCTGAAGAAAATATGAATTTTCTGCCAAGTGTAGCCACATTTTTCCTTTCTGATTTTCTAGCTGGCTGCCTCACTCAGGGCTTCTTTGCAAGAGGCACCTCCACAATTGTGATAGAGAATGACATGCCCTCGTATGATGCCTCAACTCAGTGTCAGCCTCCCAATCTGAAAAATTGAAGTTTCAGTTCCAGAAATTGCTGTTTTCAGAAGTGACACGGTTGGAGCATTGTGCCTTTGACAGAGAAAAGGAGCCCAAATGAATCTCACAAGATAACTGACAGGTTTTTCCAAGTTATTAAGACCCTGGGTATTGTGGCCAGACAGACATGGGTTTGAACCAAAGTTATTTAAATACTGGATGCCTTAGTTTCCTCATCTGTAGATAGGGAACTCTTGGGTCTTTGTAAAGATAAATCAAAAAATAAACATTAACTGCTTAAATATTTGGAACATATCAAACTATTGTTCTTGTTGTTACTAATCGTCATTACTATTGTAGATTCAAAAGCATCAGTTACACTTTTACATGAATGAAAAGTCCAAATTGCTTTTATTATCCCTAAGCCTTTTGTTATATCTACCTCTCATCTTGTAAGACTCCCCTATACACACAATACACATATACATACCTGCAAACTGCGGACATGTTCACATCATACTGTCCAAGGTCATTTTCACAATCTACAATAAATCCCAGGTCACTGTTATGGCAGCCAGTGAGTATCAAAGATGAAGTTAAAATTACAAGAAAAACTGTTGCCCACAAGACAGTACATGTTTTGTTTTGATTTGTTTCATTGTGAAGCATTTTTTGTTTTGGAAATGATTGTAACGCCTTATATCTCTGTGACAGGTTATCATTTATGTTCTTCCTTTGGCATTCATTACATCATATGACCCTCTCAACCATTCTATGTGGTAGACGTAATTACTAGACAAAATGACTTGCCCAGGGTCACATGGCTGCTAAGTGGAAAAGCTCAGACTCAGACCTAATTGCATTTGCCTCTATGACTGGCGCCCTTTCCACTTTACCTTTTTGCCTCGCAGCATTTTGAGCATTTAATAGCAGACACTTCTCCCAGAGCTGGTTGATTCTAGGGCAGATAAGTAATAACCCAGCAGGTCCCACCAGGCATTGTTCAGTTTAAGGTGTTGAAGCAGAAAGTTTGAAGGAGAGAGGCAAGTGTTCTCCCCTCTGCCACTCCAGAAGCCTGACACACCTCTGTGCCCACAGATGTCACCGTTAATGTCCTTTTCCCCCAGAAGATTCAGGCAGGGGATCTAGGCAAATCTATCATGGCCTTGAACATAATGCTGATGAATGATCTCATTAACCTGGCAGCCTGTACCATGTCAACAGCAGCCCTGATCCCTTGTGTGAAACCTGTCTCAGCATTCTCATTCTGCTCTTCCCATCCCCAGTGACACCCACATCCCCAGCCCTGCAGTCCCACAGTCTGACAAATTGGTGCCCCATATAATTACTTACCCCTTCCCTCAAACTTAGAAGCTGGTTAATATCAACTTTACCCATTCAGGCAAAGACCCTGAGTCTCAGAGAATTAAATATTTTATCCAGGTTCCAGGTGTATCTGACCGCAATGCTCTCCTCTTATCTCAACACTGTACTGATGTTCCTAGACTATATAATGGTTTTCATGGCCCTTTTTATCCATTTTCTCATTTAGTCAGCCAACCAACCTATGGGGTAGATTTTCTCACAGTAAAAAGAAACTTGACTAACTGTTTTAAAAGTGTATGTAAAAATAAAACAGCAATTTTAGCAGTAGCGATTTTACAAGAGAGAAATTGGGAAGGAGTGGGGAAATAGTAGATCAGGTAACTCACTCAACCAGAATTATGACAAATTGCAGAACCATAGTCATGCAATATGGTATTGAAGCAAAAACAAATAGGTCAATGGGGCAGAAATGATAACAAGGAACATGGAACAAAGGAAAGAGAGAGAGAGGAGAGAGATAAAGAAGGAGGAGGAGGATACAATAAAAGAAGAACGTTAAATCCACATGGAACATGATGGCTTACTTTATAAATATTTCAGAATATTTGGAATACATAACTTGTATAATAAACTTGTTGAGAGGTAAGATTGAATGTCTACTCCATACTATACTCAAAATTAATCTCTAAATACATTACCAATAAGCCTTTGATGTTTAAACAAAAACCTTTCAAATAGCTTCGTGACCTCAGGGTATAGAATGATTTCTTACAAGGGACCTCAAAAGCACAAACTTTGGGGGAAAGAGTTAATGGCTTTGTTTACTTTTTGACAAATATAAGAAGTCCTTTCAAAGAAGCATATCATTAATAGGTGTCAGACTGAAAGAATATATTTGCAATATCTCAAAAGGAGAAAACAAATTGACAGAATGTAATGTATATGGTGAGAGGCTTTAACTTCTAGTGTTTAGTGAAATAAAAATTAAATCATTGAGATACAATTTCATACCCTCAAAAAATTTATCTGGAGGGGACATGGGAAATGTGCCTTTCCTTGCATCAGTGAAAACTATGTGAACTTTTAATGTTCTCCAAAGAATAAAGTGAGAGTAATTCCTAGGCTTTGTCCACAGTTCATCAAACCAATTCTTCTATTCTTGTATACATGTGTTAGTCAGTTTAGTGTTACTGTCATAAAATACCTTGGGCAATTAGCTTAGAAAAAGAAACGGTTTACTTTGGCTCAAGGTTCTAGTGGTTCCAGTCCAAGATCAAGTGGCCTCATCGCTTTGGGCCTTCAGAAAGGAAACCATAACATGATGGGAGCGCATAACAGAGCAAACTGCTCACCTCTCACTCTTCCACAAAGCAGAAAGGAAGAGACTGGCCCTACGATCCCCTTCAAAAGTACATTCCCCATGACCTAACTTCCTCCTGCAAGGCCCCCACCTCTTCAATGTTCCATCATTCTTCCAAAAGCATCACCCTGGGGACTAAGCCCTTAACACACAGACCTTGGAGGACACTTATCCAAACCATAGCAATTCATGTTCCAGAGAAACTGTCACAGGTCCATTGAGAAACACATATGAGGAAAATTATCTCAGCCTTGCTTGTGGTAGCAAAGTTAGAGGAAAACCAGACATTCATTTCAAGGGGTACAGATAAATGGAGTATAAGGGGCTATGAAATACTATTAATCACTCAGATGAATGAAGATAAAGTAGATTTATATAAGACAAGATGAATCTCAAGTTACAACTCTGAGTGAAAACAGAAACAGAGAACAATGCTACTTATGCAAATTTTCAAACACACTCAAAGAGCAGTCCCCAAGGATGCACAAATACCCTAAATAAACACTTGACAGTACAGTGAAAATTCGTACATTATGACAGCATGAAGTGCCTGTGTATTGTGGGAAGAAGAAAGTGAGAACAGTAGCTAAAGAAGAAAGTAAAATTTTTATAAAATAAACCACACATCTGATTATAACACTATGTGATAGACCTGAAAGCCATGATCAAGTTCATCTTGTGTACAGGTTGGATCAGTTTTCTGTCACTGACAAAATACCTAGACTAACCAACTTAAAAGGAGGTAAGATTTATTTTGGCTTTTTTGGGAGTTTCAGTCCATAGCCACTTGGCCCTGTTGCCGGTGGATCTATGGCAGTAAATCATGGTGGGGAACATGGTGAAGGAGGTATGTTTACCTTATAGGAGTGAGGAAGCAAAGAGAGTGAAAGGGAGGATCCAGGATCCCAGCATCCACTTCTGGGATACTCTGCCAATTATGTAACTTCCTTTCCCTAGGCCCCACTTCTTGAAGATCCCACCACCTCCCAGTAGCATGGCCATGTGGGCCTTCAACACATGGGTCAGTGGACATTCGAGATATAAACAAGAGCAGAGGTAAAGAGAAGGAGGAAGTCTAATCAATGGAGAGACAAGAACACAGGAAATATTAGAACATCACTCCCAAAAGAATAAAAGGAAGTAAAAGTTAAAGACTCGGGTGTGGAAATAAAGAAGGAAGAGCCAACACTGAGAATTATCTTCAGTACAATGTTAGGAGAATGTCAGATAAAATCACACCAGAAGCCTGAGGGTTCATCTCTCAAGCTGCACAGGACAGGAGAGTAAAATGACTGTGTGCCAGTTCTGCACAAAGGAACTTGCTGGTTTCAGCAAAGCTGTTGGTACAAAAATGTGCTGGGAGGGACCTAAAGAAAAGTCTCCAAAACCCATGGAGCTTTGGTTAGTTAAGTCCGGTCCGTGTATAGCCCAAAGTTAAGTCATGCAATGATTTTCCTGTAAGGTTTAGAATTTACTTTGGTTTGTCCTCCTAATCAGACACTTCCTAGCCATTTGATCTTGGACAAGTTCTTAACCTCTCTGAAGCCCAGCATCTGGAAATGAAGGGAATTATTCTCCTTCCTCCTTAAGGTGTGACAATTAAATGAGATAAAGCATGCAAACATAAGCAACATGCTTGAAAGGTAGAAAGGATCACTCAGTGAAAGAGGGAATGGCCACAATTTCTACTGCTGTTATTATCCCAGCTCAGTTGCTTAATGCTATTGCAACTCTTACAATGGTAACATAGGAGAAGGGTGGGACTTAGACCCCCAGCTCTTTCACCTATTTTCTAGGAAGATTTGGACAAGCTGACTTAAACCCATGGGTCCTAATCTCCTCCCCTGCTAAGTGGAACAACTCATTCTCGACTGCAAATGTGCTAGGCAGTGTTCAGATTCCCAGAGGTGCCTCCAGTGAGATGATCTCCCAATGAGACCCTGAGCAGGCATCCCTTTAGGATAAAGACTTTATTTTCATGAATAAGTCAGGCAAAATGACGATAAAATTTCCATTTGCATGTGATGATCATGTCATACTTGAAACAAGCTATGGCAGATAAGCATTGTGATTGTTCCATTTTATAGACTGAAAACTAAGGCTCACAGAGTTGATGGGCATTTGTCCAAGGTCACAGATGGTCAGCAGAAAGGCTAAGATTCAAAACTGGTCTAGAAGATTTTCTGAGACTCTACTCCCCTCTACCAGGCTATGTTCCTGGTGGAAGACAGTAAGGAGGCTGGATGCTGAGTCTGCAATGCACAGGAGCAGAGACATGTATCTGGATGACTAGAATTTGAAGGCAGGTGTCATAGGTTCTGTAAGTGTCTAATCCCATGTCTACTAGTTGATGACTTTGAGACATGCTGCCATTAGTGTCTCCCTGTTGTGTTCTGAAAATAAAACAAGATAGCTGAGTCTGACAGAGCTGGCTACTTGTTGAGCTGTTCAGTATCATTCTTAAAGAGGTAGAATGGTAGAGTAGTGACAAGATTTCCAACAGATAAGATTGCCAAGAAAAGACAGACACTAGCCCAGTGATTAGAAAAACAGGGGTAGGGAGAGAAGACCTCACAAGTCCAGCAACAAAGACCATCATTGTGTGTTTTTGACCTTCTGACCCTCTATCCCTTGTCCATCCATCCATTCAGTTCAAACTCCACCAGGAGTTATGAACCCACACAAGCCAGCTTTGCCAGTTACTATCTAGTGAAGGAGAAATTCTTTCTCCTTAAACTCTTAGCTCAGTTTTCTGTTTGTTTGTTGGTTGGTTTTTGTGTTTTGTTTTGTTTTGCAGTGTTGGGGATTGAACTATCATACTGAGCTACATCCCCAGCCTCTTAGCCAACCCTGTGCTATCAGCCAGCCTAAAGACACTGATAATTCACAGGGATTTGCCTCAGTTTCACAACGTTTTACACCTTCCCTGAGCTCCATGGAAGAATGGATGTTGCCACATTTAGTAGCTACTGCAAAGGTGAATGGAGCAAGGAGAATCTGTTATCAGTCTCTGAGAATGGGGAAATATTTGTGGTTTAAAAGGCTTTGTTCGACCACCAATTACCTGGTTTTGAAAATGCTTTTGCTTGCATTTGATTAGGACTTAAAAGTAAGCTTAACATTTTCTGACTTCCCCAGAAATGTGATTTCCTTCCCACCTCCAAATGAGTCTATAAATTCAAGCATCATTCCTCCTTGCAGTCTTGCACTTTTCCAGGGAATTTGAGGCTGGGATTGCAAGTGAATGAGCCTGCCCTCTACAGGATGATTCTTGTAAATGAGAAAGAACCCTCTGACTCCAATCCTCCAGAAAGTTGAACTTGCTCAGTGCTAATCAAAAGCTAGAGGCACAATGTGAGAGATCTTTCTAAAATACAGAACTCCCTAATTTTCCTGAATTCTCAGGTCCCCAGTGGGGGGACATTGCCACAGAACTAGTGCCACTTAAAATCCCAACCTTAATAAGCCTCTGAGGCACAGCTCCTATTTTTAACTCTCCTCTGCATGTCTTCTGCTCCAGATACACCTTGGGCGTGTTGTGCCTTCACATACCTATAGCACCAGGTCTGTTTCTGCCTTTGTCTATAATATCCTTTCTCCATCTCTGCCTCAGGAACACCTCCCTCAAAGCTCAATATCACCTGAATCATAGAACTTTCCTGACCATCCTGGGCAAATGTATGTATCCAGGACGTTTGGATGCTTCCTCCTCTATACATCAAAGGCATGTTGTGCACTCTTCATTGGGGCATCTTAAATATGTTCAGTGGTAATTTATGCAACTTTGTATTCTTTATTAGCCCATGATCTCATTCCCTTCAGTGCATAAACTGTGCATTTTTGCATCTACAAAACCCAACACATGATCTGACACATGTGATATACTCAAGATACTGGTTTTAGATGCCAAATGTTGTTAATTTTACCTGGTACTTTGAGTTCTAGGTTCATAATTATTAAACAAAGAGGCCATTATCCTGAGATATTTGAAATAAAGGCATGATAGAAAGAGGAGGGGTGTGAAATAGAAGATAACACAGAAATATGGGGGTGAGTTCCAAATCCTCAGCACTGAAGGCAAGGAGATTCCCAAAGCTGGCCCAAAATGACTCTATTGAAGAGAAAGAAGGACATTTATTTTCTTCTCTGAAAATCTACTTGTAAAGTAATCACAGTTTATATCAAGCTTCACCCTGCCTGGCCAAGGAAGTTGTAAAGATACGTTAAATAATGGAACACATGAGTTTTAGTGACCCATCCAGCTGCCTGCCACCTTATGTGTGTCATCTCATCCGCTGGGCAGATATCTTTATGGATATAAAGCTTTACTTAAGAGATACTCTTTATAGGATTGTAGGTCATGGCCAAAATCTAAGTAATGTGGCTTAATATTATTTTAATTACAGCCTAGCATAAATGCTCCGATATGTATCAGATTTCTTCAGAGGAGTGATATTCTCTGGTACAGCTTGATGTCCATTGCTCTCTGGAAGATCTACAGGAACACAAAAAAAAGTCAGACAGTGTGGAGGGCCTGTGTTCCCCACACTGGGGGACTGGTCGGTATGAAGTCTTTCAGTGGCATCCCGCTTTCAGTTGAGTGTGCTAATGAGATCCTCTGCCCATGGAAATCCCATTGGATTCTCTCCTTCCCTTTAACCAAAATTCACTGTGCCACTCAAAACAGTCTCCTTTTCCCAACTGCCTTCAGGTTCCAAGTCATGACTTCCTTCCCCTGTCCTCCACGTTAAGAGTGATAACAGCTCAGCTCCCAGCACAGAGGAGGCTTTCAGGCTGCAGTACCACTGCTTCCAGTGCAGAGTACATTTCAGGGCCACTGTACCACTGCTCCCAGTGCAGAGGAGGTGAGCTGCACAGGCACCAGCAGCTCACACACCACACTCCTCCAAACCCCACCTCACACACCACCACCACAACACCATGTCAAAATGAGAAGACACATAAACAACTCTCAAAGACAGACTTCCAGATCACCTACAGGAACCCCAAAGGGAAATGAGGTGGAACACTCTGATACTCAACCACCTGGGCTCCGTGAACTAGCAACAAAAGAGGATCTGGGAAAAATGAAATCAGAAAAAATTTCCCAGATGACAGCAGAGATTATGCTCATAGTGCAAGACATGATTGATAAATCTAGAGAGGAGCTGAGGAACATGATGGAATTCCAACATAGGAAACAAATGGAATCCATAAAACAGATGCAAAACTCCACTGAAAGTCTACACAGCAGAATGAGC
>NW_004624824.1:5768779-5809468 GCF_000247695.1 Heterocephalus glaber
CTGAGTAATTATTTCTGATTTCATTTTTCCCAGATCCTCTTTTGTTGCCAGTTCAGAGAGTCCAGGTGGTTGAGTATCAGCTTGTTCCATCTTGTTTTCCTTTGGTGTTGCTACAGGTGATCTGGAAGTCTGTTTTTGAGGCTTATTTATGTGTCTTCTCATTTCCACGGGGAGGGGAGTGCTTCTGGCACCCACACGGCTCACCTTCTCTGCCCTAGGAGCTTGGGATGGAGGTGGGGGAGCTTCCTTCTGAGTGCTGGGACTGGCTGAGTTTCTCTACCCTAGGAGCCTGGGATGGAGGTGGCGATCTTCCTTCTGGGTGCTCAGACTGCCTGAGCTTCTCTGCCCTAGGAGCCTGGGATGGAGGTGGGGAGGTTCCTTCTGGGTGCTGGGACCAGCTCACCTTCTCTCACATTTATTGATTTTTAAATGTTGAACCATTCTTGCATCCCTGGGATAAATCTGTCTTGGTCAAGGTGTATGATCTTCTTGATGACCCTCTGTATTCTGTTTGCCAGTATCTTGATGATGATTTTTCCATCTATGTTCATTAGGGAGATTGGTCTGTAGTTCTCTTTTTGGATTGGGTCTTTCCCTGGCTTTGGAATCAAAGTAAAGCTTGCTTCCAGGAATGAATTTGGAACCCTTGCTTCCCTTTCAATTTTCTTGATGAGTTTAAAAAGTAATGGTGATAGTTCTTCTCTAAATGTCTTGTAGAATTCAGCAGTGAAGCCATCAGGACCTGGGCTTTTCTTTGTTAGTAAATCTTTTATTACATTTTCGATTTCACTCGTTGTAATTGGAGTGTTTAAAATTTCTATATCTTCTTCATGTAACTTTTGCAATTCATATGTATCTAGAAATCTGTCATTTCTTCTGTGTTTTCCCTTTTATTAGAGTACAGGTTCTCAAAGTAGGTATTGATGATCCTCTGGATTTCTTCTGGGTCTCTTGTGGCCACATTTTTCATTCTTAATTGCATGGATTTGAGCCTTTTCTTCCCTTTTTTTGATAAGGTTGACTAAAGGTTTATTGATTTTATTTATTCTTTCAAAAAAACAACTCTTTGATTCATTAATTTTTGGTATCATTCTCTTAGTCTCCATTGCATTGATTTCTGCTCTGATCTTTATAATTTCCTTTCTTGTTCAAGCTTTGTGTTTGTTATGCTCTTCTTTTTCTAGGAGCTTGAGGTTCTGCATTAGGTTATTTATCTGAGTTCTCTCTGTTTTCCTAATATGGGCATTCACTGCTATGAATTTCCTGTGTAAAACTGCTGTCATTGTGTCCCATAGATTCCTGTATGTTGTACTGGCATTATCTTTTGCTTGTAGAAACTGTCCAATTTCTTCTTTAATGTTCTCTGGACCCATTGGTTGTTCGGGAGGGTGTTATTCAATGTCCATGTGTTTGTGGGATTTTTGCAGTTTCTTATGTTATTGACCTCCAATTTTATTGCACTATGATCTGATAATATACAGGGGGTAACTTCAGTTCTTTTACATTCACTTAGACATGTCCTATGAGCTAGGATGTGGCCTATTCAGGAGAATGACCCATGTGCAGCTGAGAAGAATGTGTATTCTTATTTTGTGGGGTGGAACACTCTGTAAATATCTATTAAGTCTATTTGTTCAATAGCTTGGTTCAGTTTTTGAATTTCATTGTTAATTTTTTGTCTAGATGACCTATCTGTGATAGTGGGGTATTGAGGTCCCCCACTACAATTGTATTAGTGTTTATTTGGTTTTTCACATCCATTAATATTTGTTTTGTATAGTTGGGGGCATTCATATTAGGATTGTCATCTCTTTCTCTTGGATTGCTCCCTTCACAAGGATGTAGTGACCATCTTTGTCTCTCTTAATTACTTTTGGTTTGAAATCTACTTTGTCTCCAAATAAAATTGCTACACCTGCTTTTTTCTGGGTTCCTGTCACATGGAGAACTGTTTTCCATCCTTTTACTTTCAGTCTATGAATTTACTTTTGAGTTAGGTGTGTTTCTTGTATATAGCATATTAAAGGATTTTGCTTCTTAATCCATTCTGTCAGTCTATTTCTTTTTATTGGTGAATTGAGGCCATTAACATTGATAGTTATAATTGATAGATATTGACTCATCCTTGTCATGATGTTTTACTGTTGTTGGTTCTTTTATTTCTTATTTTTCCCCCTTTCCCTTTAGTGTCTTACCTTGCCTGGTGGCTTCCCTCTGTTGGGCCTCATGGAGTTATGACCTTCATTGTCTTTTTCTAGGATATGGCTTAGAATTGTTTGGAGTGATGGTTTGCTGTTCATAAAATTTCTCAGGTGTTCTTTGTTGTGAAAGTATCTAATTTCCCCATCAATTTTGAAAGATAATTTTGCCAGATATAACAGTCTAGGTTGGAAGTTATTTTCTTTTAGGGCTTGAAATACTTCACTCCAGGCTCTCCTTGATTTGAGGGTTTGTATTGAGAAGTCTGCCGTGATTCTGATAGGCTTTCCTTTGTAGGTGATTTGTTTCTTTTCTCTAATTCCCTGTAGGATTTTGTTCTTCTGTTGGGTTTCTGGGATCTTGACTATTATATGTCTAGGTGTAGATTTTTTTTTTATCATGGCTAGTTGGAGTTTTATATGCCTCACTTATCTCTATGTCCAATTCTCCACCTCTCTCTGGGTAGTTTTCTACTATTCTGTGAACAGTTTTTTTATGTCAATTGTACTTTCCCCTGTTTTTTCATGGACTTCTATCAGTCCTATGTTGTTCTTCTTTGCATCATCTAGCAGCTGTTGGATTGATTTCTCGTGGTCCCTTACTATTTTGAAGAAATCTCTGTTTTCATGGTCACTAACTGCAATCCTGTCTTCTATATCTGATATTCTATCTTCAGATTCCCTTAATCTGTTCTTCATGCTTTCAATGGAGTTTTTAATCTCCTGAATATCTGTTTGAATTTGTTTCATGGATTCCATTTCTTTCTTATGTTGGGTGATCATACTTTCCACTTCTTTCTTATGCTGGGTATTCATGGCTTCCAGCATGTTTCTGAGCTCATCTATTTTTTCATCTGTTTCTGTTCTAGAGCCTCTAATCATGTCTTTCACTCTGCTCACCATCTCTGTAGTTATCTGGGAGATTATTTTTGCTTTGAATTTTTCTAGAGCCTCATTCATCTGTTTTGTCACTTCCTGTGCTATCAGTTCAGAATGTCCAGGTGGTTGGTTATCAGACTTTTCCACCTCATTTCCCCCAGAATTTGCTTTTTGTGGGGTGGAAGTCTAAGTTTGTGACTTGCTTAAATGTCTTCTCATTTTCACTTTTGGTACTGTCCTTGGTTTATTTCCTGGGTTGATACTTTGAAGTTGCTTATTGTAATTATCTTTATTGATGTATTTAAAACCCTTATGGAATGATTGCTTCTCAGAGGTGTCTTCCAGATATAGCTGGTTTTTACGTTTTGAGTCTCAAATGGTTCTGAGGCTGTCTAGTTTTCATTGTACCTGGAAGGAGAACTGATTTGATCAATCACAACACCTTAGCCCAAGTGATACAATTAGCAACACAATAACATCAAGTACCTCTTAGAAAATGACAATTTATGGTAGTTATTAATCTATCACGTTTAACTGTGTGAATTAAATCAAAATCAAGGACCAACCCAACATATGTTGATAGTGAATAAATTCTTCAATATAGCAATTTTACCCTTGGGAATGGGGAGTTAGAAGAAGTTGGGGAGGGAGGAATAGGTAGGTAGAAGGATAGGGGAAGGTTAGCAGTGAGGCCAGAGGACTCAGATGAGAGAAGGAAAGAGAAGAAAAGAAAAATAAAGAAGAAATACAAATTAGGTCCAGAACAGGAGCACAAAGGGAGATGAAGAATAATATGGGACAGTAAGGGAGTGAGGGAGAGAGAGAAAGAAAAGAGAAAAGAAAGAAAAAAAGAGAAAAATAAAAATTTTAAAAGAGAAAAAGAAGGGAAAAAAAATTTTAAAAGAGCAAAAAATATAGTGGTAATTTCAAAAATAACAAATAAAAGATAAAAATGGAGGGCCTTCTTCAGGATATGTCTCTTCTGTCACAACAGACAATGTGGGCAGCATTGTGCAGTTATAAGTCAATGAGTCTCAGTAAGCCAGCCACAGACCCATGAGATTCAGGCAGATTTCTGGCTGCAAGTCCCAAGGTGAGCTCCCTGTCCTCCTGCAGGTTTGAACTGTGCAAGGTTCTACTGCAGGTTCCAGCTGCCTTTCCCCTGAAGATAGTCCAGGTTCTGATGGGAGGTGATGATCCCTCTAACTTACCAAGTAAAGCGGTCTGGTGTACCTTTACTGCAGAAATTCTCTTCACTTTTTTAGTGGGCTTCAGTTATCATCAGGAGCCTGAGAGGCCCTCTGTCTGTTGTTCACTTCTGCAGCTCAGGACAATGGCCTTTATGTCCTCCTGTACCTCTATAGTGTGGAACCAGGTAGCTGCACAGCCAAGAGGCCGGAGGCGGTGGGGAGGAGTGGAGGGCTCTGTTGTTGTAGGTCCCCACGCGGCTCCACAGGTGGCTGGTGGACATGCCCGGGGGTCCCTACCTGCTCTTGGTCTCAAATAGGCATAGCCAGACAGACAGAGCTGCGCTCAGTCAGTCCTGGGCGCTCTGCCCACTCTGCTCTGCCCACGCAGCTGGTGGGCGTTTATACAGATTCTTTTTTATGATGGTGCTTCAATATTTCCACCAGGATACGTCTGTCTTCAAACATGCCCCGAGAGCAAGGAGCTGAATGGCCAACAACCCTCTTGAGAGAAGCAAATGAACACAGAAGATTCTGAGTCTAAGGAGCCTAACATAAACCAGGTGTTCTTCCTGACGCGCTCTAACAGATGAGGAATTTGGGTAAAGGAGGCTACAGTGACTAAGTCGAGGTCACAGAGCATGTATCTATATATGGAAAATTTGAGCTCCCTGCTTTCAAAGCTATCCTCCCACTTTTGGTATTGATTTGCTATTGAGGAGTTTTCTTAAGAATCCTAGCAATGTCTTTTTTCTGCTTCTATACATTTGTGTGTATGTGTCTGTGTGTGTGCCAGTGTGTGTGTTTCTATTCTGGTTGAACAACCATATGACAAATTGCATGTCTAATTAGGGCTAGTGAGATGAAGAGGTACATGGTGATCTTTACAGGCAGCATTGGAGGTTAGGCCTGGAGAATGTGATGAAACACCATCACTAATCAAGTTGACGAGGTCAGTAACACTCCTTCTCTTCATTCTTTCCAGTCTTATTAGGATAATTTTACACTTCCTGTGCTTGGCAATTGAACAATGATTACTTTGCTAAATACTACATGAATTTTGACAAAACAAACCCCCAAGGAATCAAAATAAGTAATTTCTATTCAGCAGAAATCGTTCTCAGATTAGTCTGTGTGCAATATTATACAACCCAATTATCTCAAAATGCAGACATGTGTAATAAATAAAGAGCACACACCATCTCGCCTGAACTGGAGTTGGGTGGAAGGTGGGGGTGGCAGTGTTTCTAACAGGAAGAAGAGAGTTCTCAGCCTGCTAACCCGTAAAAAGAAGTGGAAGGAAGACTCATACCTCCATCCTAGAGATGGTGAAGTGCTTTTGGAAGTGGCTTTCCAGCTCTATGCATGGAATGGAGATGTGTTCACTCCATTTATTTAAATACTTAATGCGAGCAATATTTGTTGTGTGCTCTAGGGGTGGGAGATGAGCACAACACAAGCCTTGCCTTGTAGGATTATGTGGAAATGTAAAAGTGTTGGCTGGGTAAAGCATGGTGCACCAAGTCAGATTTGTACCGAATATAGGTAGATGCCCTGATAAGCACTCTCCTTGCTGTGCACGTTCTGACAGAAACCATCCACTTACTATCTTCATTCATTCATTCAAGTTCACTGTTTATTGAGCTCTTCTCTGGACCCATCCCAGAGAAAAACACTGGGGATGCAATGGTGACAGGATCTAACAAAGATGGGATGCAATGGCCATAGGACATGAACCCAGTACCTGTCTCCTTGGAGTTAATGTCAGGTGAGAGGCTCAAACATCAAACAGTCATACAAGCAGATATAAAACTGCAACTATGACAAAGTGAGGAAAGGATGCAGAGGATGGTGAGGACTTAGAAAGCTTAGGTAAGCCTTCCCACAAGGAGCCATCTCCTCAACCCAGACTTAAAGAGAAAGCAGAGAGAGGTTCATAGGTACGGGCTGGAGGGGGCAGAGGTATGGCTCAGTCTGTTTGGATTGTCCTATCAAAATATCATACACTGAGTGGCTTGTAAACAACAAAAATTTACTATTCACACCTCTGGAGGCTGGAAGTCCAAAATAAAGGCACTGGCAGGTTCAGGCTCAGGTGAGGGCCCACAGTCTGGTTCATGGACAGCCAATTTTTCATCATGTCTTCACACAGTGAAAAGGGTAACAGAGTTCTCCAGGATCCCTTTTACAAGGGCACTAATTCTATTCCACCCTCATGACTTCCTGAAGTCTCTACCTCCAAATACCATCACACTAGGAATTGGGTTTCAACAGATGACTTTGAAAGCATCCGAATATTCAGTCTATAGCAAAATGTGATGTCAGTTCATTTAACAATAATAAGAAGGGAAGGATTGGGAGGATATTTTATTAGTTTGTGATATGTAGTGAATATACTCATTGTGGGATATTGGTACATATACATATATCATTTTGATCTTTTGACTTCCCTTTTCCCTCATCTCCCTCCCTCCCACCTCCCTCAATCCCCAGATCTCCTTTCCTTCTCCACCAAGTCTGAGAATGCTCCTCCTTTATAGATGGAAAATCGGAACTTGGAGATGAAATAAAACTCATCCAAAATCACACACCTCCTAACAATGGAGTCAGGATTTGAACTCGAGGCTGTAGCCAGCATACCTTTGGTTGCAGATTCCAGCCTTTTTCTAACAGATGTGGCTCACACATTTCCCTTTGAAAGCTGCCATCTACTGTTGAGAGGAGAAAATACAAGGGAATGAAAGGAAACCAGGCTTCCCAGGTTAGTTAGACTGAACCTAGGCCTGCACACTGCTGGCACAGACTTTTTAGTCTACACCCAGGAATAATAAGTCACCTTGTATTCCCTACATTGGTCAGTTTACTCACTGCTCTCCATGCCAACACAGGAGTAAGCACAGAGAATTTTATGAAAAAATGCCCAATAAATGTGGAAGGAAATGGAGCAGTATACAGCCTTCCTGGACTGCCTGAGAGACACCTGAC
Organism: Heterocephalus glaber; assembly: GCF_000247695.1. The sequence continues at coordinate 5,776,029 of NW_004624824.1, forward strand.
CTTCCAAAGGCCTTGGCTCTGAGTATGCTACAGAGCTGCATTAAAACTAGGTCCTGAGTCATTCAAGTTTGATGGTGCACTGCAGGCTGTGGCTGTCCGGCAGGCTGAAAAGCATTACATCCTTCAACCAGAAGTAATTGAAACTTATTGGTACCTGTGGCGATTCACTCATGATCCAAGATACAGGCAGTGGGGCTGGGAAGCAGCGCTGGCTATTGAAAAGTATTGCCGAGTCAGTGGTAGGTTTTCTGGGGTCAAAGATGTACATTCCTCTACTCCTACACATGATGATGTACAGCAGAGCTTCTTTCTCTCTGAAACGTTAAAATACTTGTATCTGCTGTTCTCCGGTGATGACCTTTTACCTTTAGACCACTGGGTGTTCAACACAGAGGCTCACCCTCTGCCTGTGTCACATTTAGCCAACACCACACTTTCAGGTACTGCTGTTCGATGAAAGCAGCTCCAGAAGGACCATTCTTACTTGTGTTTTGTTTACATGGACTACTACAGAAACAAGTATGGAGAGGCGTCTTTTGAAAACCTGGACCTCCAAGTCAACATGACAGGGTGAAACTCTTCCCTGCAAGACTTTTCAACGTGTAGATATAACAACTTTGAAATTATTCCATTTTATACCTGAACAAAACATGTTCTGGTACGTATAGGACAGAGAGAGACCTGGTGTACTTTGATTCGTAATGAGACAGTCACTTGAGAAACGATGCCCATCACTTCTGTATTGTTAGAGCAAGCCAAAAACATAGATCACCTTGAGGGAGTTAAAGTTGGCCTTTGGAACCAATTATACATTTGTTTCCTCCCACAGTGGAGCCGCTTTCAAATCAAATATTTACACATTGTTTATCCCTTTTTTCTCCATTTTAATAATGGAATAAACTAAGGTAAACAAGAACAAAAGAACAGTGTAACTGCATCAGTAACAAGAGGACTCAAAAAAGGAACAGAAGTACTGAACCTTGTCTGAATTTCCATGTTCCCCATTGGATGACTTGACTGGCAACCATTTCAGTCCCAATCTATTCCAGGACCATTTTCTAAGTAAAGGCTAAGGCCAACTTGAGCCCCTGGGTTATTTATTAGGCAAAGCAAGGCATTCAAGTTTCCAGTCAGTGAACAAAGAGACTGCAGTGAAGAGCTGTTCCTGATTAGATGTGCTCAAAGGCAGCTTTGTAAAACAGGAGCTTGGCGCTGTAATTGAACAAGTGGTTCCAAGCAGAGCCAAAACATTAGCAATGAAGGAGAAAGAGCATTAGCACAGCCAACATTATCTTTCAGAAAGAGGCTCCTGAGGTCCCACCTGCAATTTTTATTTTATTTTTCTTACTTTAGAAGCCCCATCCAAACCCCATAAAGATCTGAGCCACCTACAAAAATAACAAAGATTAATAATTTTAAACAATGGAGTAAATGTAATATAAGAAGTAGAAAACAAGGATACACTCACAGATAATGCCATACACACACAAACTGCGAAACAAAAGTTCTGTGCACTTGCTAGAAGTAAGACTAGCATTTGACTTTGAGTTTCCTGGTAGCCAAAGCAAAGAGAGATACTGTTTCCAAAAAATTAAAAGCCAGCTACTTGGATAAAGTATACATCTTCCTAGTACTAAAGTTTGAGAACAGTTTGTCCTGATGAGAATATTGTTTTATAACCTCAACAATACCCCATAGTAAATCTGCTGCCTGGCTTTAATTCTAGAATTAACTAATTTAATACTATCATCTCACAGTGAAACTTATGAAAGAAAAATTTAGTATAAAGAAGGAGCCCAAACAAGGCAAACCAGGTACAAAGATTCCTGGTGCCCCTTTAGGAAGCCTTAGACTATAGACCACAGAGAGTCTGCTTCTATAACTGGATAATGGGGAATAATTGTTATCCTAAAATAATCCCTGTCTTGGTCTGGCAACTGGTTTGGGGATATTTGTGCTAAAAATTCTGAGTAGTACTCCAGTCCTGCTTCTTTTGTACATATATAAGAGCACCTGACTTTTTGCTTACATTCCATGGTACATACTATGGGGATGGTTGGCATACCGAAATGCCTCTTAAGTGTCTAGTGTCTACCACAAATAGCTAGCTCTCTATAAGTGGTTATTGCATATATCATTACTTCATGTAATCCTTGATTGTCCTTTGAGATGCCCCCTCTCCACAGATGGAGAAACTGAAAACCACAGAGGTAAAGGGCATTGCTGTCACATAGCCAGTAAGCAACCAGAGTCCTGGTTCTCCACTTCCTGTGGGCTGATACCCTGTTGATCACCTTTCTAATCCCTAATCCTTCACACAGCTGTTGTAATTGGCTCAGGACTGGACGCATGATCTCAAGCAAAACCAATAATTCTCCCTAAAATTAATGTTGAGAAAAGTACAATAACTACTCCATGGCTACTAGTTGCCATCTTTCCTAACATGAAGCAATTTCCTCCATAAAGAAAAATGGTGGGTTAAACAAGAATACAGGAAGGTTGGGGAGCCAGAGAGACACATTCAAGTCCCAAGGTCGGTGTGAAATCATACACACCCTTAGATTTTTTCACTAGTACAAATCTCTGAATTTCCTTTTAATCAATTGATTTGGGTTTCTGTCACTTGCAACTGAAACCATCTGGATCAAATAAAGCATCCATGCATTCGGCTTGTGTGTGTGTGTGTGTGTGTGTGTGTGTGTGTGCATGCATGTGTGTGTTTGTGTATGTGTGTTTTTGTGTAACAGACAAATGTGTACCTGAGCAGCACATGATAAGAGTGGCCGTAAAATACATGTGTCTAAATATCAGGACCTGTAAAGGAACTAGATTCAAAACTAGGGAGAATAATAATAAGGGTAGAAAAAGACATTTAAAGTAGATTTTGAAATCCCCAAAGAGCTCCTTGTAGTCAGGAAATGCTGACATAAGCGAAACCACAAAAGCACAAATGGCCCCACTATAATTAGTTTACCTTTCAATTTTATCTGAATTCAACTCCTGAGGACCTTGGCTCAGCATTCCGAGAGGAACAGAGTCTTAGCCACTGGTATCAGCATGAGAGTCCCAGCAGAGTTTCTATTGACTTTGCTAAGTTCATTCTGCATAACCTCAGAGCAACCCAGAATATTGCTAACAGCTGTATAGAATTCCTTGTGGACGCCAAACTCTGGATCCCATTCCTTGGGAGACCATGTCAGCAGGCTCTGAAACATTCCAGGTGTGAGGATATTTAATGAATGCAGAGCACAGAGCTAGTGGGGCAATTGTTAATGGAATGAGAGAGAAGACCCATGTACAAAGCAAGCCTGAATTCAGTACATTGCTGCTAGTTAATTACATTGAACTCCTGAGACCTTTCCTGGTGGAAAAGCACTTAAGCAGCCTATGAATACACACATACACCACACACACACACACACACACACACACACACACATACACGTGCATGCATGCAAGCATCATGCACACACATACATAACCCACACAGAGAATGAAAAGAAAGAAAAGAAAATCCATGCCAAGCATTTATAATGCAGCTTCTGAATGATTTGCTAGCATTCTCCAAAGTCATTGATGCCAGCAACCCGGTTTCTGCAAGCTCTCAGCTTCTCTTTTAGGAAAAAGAAAAGAAGGAAAAGGAATGCTAGCTCCTCTCTGTCCTTGAAGTGGTTATGAAATAAAATTGTACGAAGACAGGAGAATACACTAGCCTTATATGACAGAGTAGGGGACAGTTTAACACCACAGGGTCAACACAATGGCACCCCCTAAAGTTGTGTAGTGCCCAGTATTCCTAAGAATATGTGAAGCTCTGCATAGCAGTAAAGTCAGTATTTCCTTTCTGGCTATTCTCCAATTCCTTCCACTCTTATTAACAATATCCACATCTGCATGTGTAAAAATCCATTTCATTATCTATTTTCTTCATCTGCAGTGTGGGATGTTGAACCAGATGCTCCCAAAGGAACTGCCCAACTCTAGGAATGTAATAATTATATCTTTGAGATGGAAAATATCTAGGAAGGTTAATTAGACCAGTCATATATATTTCAACCCTATAAGATTACTATAGTTTACTGATTCCGAATGTAGATTTTGGAGTTACAGCAGATAGAAACTCATCTCTCCCAGCTTATATGTGAAATTAGGCAAATCACTGTCCCATCCAAATATTCATTTCTTTTTGTGTAAAACTGGGTGATAGTAAACTACCACATCTCTTCGTTCTTGGGAACATTTAATAAAATAAAGTACGTAAGGCTCTGACTTCATTCCTGACCCATGGTAACCATCTAAAAAATGTAGCTCTTGTTATTTTTCATATTATTATTAGCCCTCCTTTCACATGAGGTGATATGGATTCCACAGCTGGAAGGGGAGTACAAAGCAGATAATTTCCCCCAGTTTAACACCGTGCAATAGCAAAGAGAGTAGAGAAAACTTTATTCTCTTTTGCAAAGGTGCAATGGTTTTGACTCCATCTCCACTCCTACCCCTGAAATTCTACAGTGCTGGCCATGAAATGTGAAATAATAAACAACTGCACATGTAGCCAATTATTCAGGGCTCTGAGAATGCCCTGAATCATCAAAAACCTTTCTCATTTAATAGAAAGATCTGAAGTTGTTGTAGGGCCCCTCTCGATGTGTATAGCCTCTGTGTAGGCATGCGCAGTTCTGATGTAACTCTGTAACATGAATCATACCCAACCAATCTGTAGGATGTTAATGTATACACAAGCAGACTGTAAAATGTTAGTGTATGCCCATTTAAGGGAGACAATGACACCAAAATTGTATAAAAGGGTGCAAATACACCATGTTCAGCACTCAGCTTTTGCATACAAATCCTCTGAGTCAGTGACAGTGCAAATAAAGCTGCTTCCTGGGGAAAAGACCTTGGTGTCCTGTCTCTCTACATGAAAATCCCACAGCAGAGTGTCATTATTAATTCTGTCGAGACTAAATAGTGAATGTGCCCATCTCTGTTAAAATCCAAAACAAAACATCTCTGTTAAAAACAAAACATCTCTGTTAAAATCCATGGAACAAAAGTTGAGTTACTAGAAATTAAAAGCAACCTGAGAATAGAATTTTGATTGAAGGAAGCTGTGGAATGCTAGATACGGTAAATAATGTAGCACTGAGAGGGGAACAAAAAGGGAGAGTCCCAAGTTTGCCCACTTTTCCCTTGGCTGGTGTTGATACTTGTCTGTGGAGAACACATCCTTTGCTTCTGGGCTTAAAACTCCAGAAACCTGGAAAGAGTTTGGAGAAACCTAGTCCCCACTCTCTCACGAAACCATGCCCCAGAAAGGGGAAAAAAAGCTCTCTGAGGCCACATAGCAAGTTAGAAGAGCTCATCCTTCCAGGTACGCAACCAGGGGTTCTTGGTATTAAACCACGCTACTTCTTCAGCTAAGAAGTCAAGAAAAATCCAAAATTATTTCAAATCTTGTGCTTCTAGCAGAAAGTTGGGACTTCAGAGCTGTTCCCAAGAACCCACATCCCCCAGAAGAACAGTTCCAAGAATACAGCTAATATTGTCATTGTTAGAGCCTCAGACATGGAGGTAGACATTTCAGATCCAAGTACTAATGTTAGCATGATTTTGGCCACATTATGAAGCCTCAGCTCTCTCAACTGAGAAACAGAAACAGTGGTCCTCCCTGTTTCAAAATGTGGCTGAAAGATTAATGAAACACAACACCTTCAATCCTCTGATGTGTTGAGTCAATGATTCTACTTTTTCTTTTTCCAAAATCCCTTTATATGTCTGATCCCTGACCTTATATTTATTGGAAACCCACTTCCAACCCTCCCCCCTTCTTTACCTTTTTCAATTTCCCCAGATATCCTGTGCTCCAAAGTTCTGATTAAATGAGAAGATCCACACCTAAGTGTATTTGACAAATGAATCTATTTATTTTCATTTCTATTCTGCACGACACATAGCAGCCTGCAACTACCTTCACTATCATATCTTGTGAAGAATACCTGAAGGTACTTTTCTGATTGACTTCCTCAATCTATATGCAGATTTGTGCTAAGCCAGTAAATAATTTGTAACAATTTGCATTGAGTTTATGGTTTCTCTAATCCAACCCTGATCATTTGTAAATTGTTTCTATTCATGTGCAGATCAACTGTAATAAGATTGCTAATAAAAGAGTGGTTAATAAAATTTATAATGGGAAGACAAAGCATAATTTAGAGGTGGAGATTTTTGACATAAGGGCTTTTCCAGGCTGTAGGCAAAAATAGATTAATAAAATTCTATTTGTTTTTATTTTACATTCTAAGGAATACCTCATGGTGAAATGTGGTCTAGAATCCTATTTCTTCCTCCTGGCTTGGACTGCTGGTCTTGAGTGATAATATTTTCTCACCTCTTGAGAAACTTTTTCAGTAGCAACTCTGTGTTAGTAATTAGAGACAGTATGAATAGTTTATATGCATTTATTCAAGAGCCATAATTGAAGTACGCCTTGTGTTCCAGATAGCATGATAGGTCGATAAAACATCTACATGAATTAAGCAGAGCCAGTCCCATCAATGAAAAGACAAATTTGTAACAGTCAAGTCTTTCTATATGTTGTTATCCACTAATTCTCCAGTATCTAAAACATGGTATGTGATTAATAACTCTGTGAAATAAATAAATCTATGGTAAGAGTTAGGCAAGTAACCATCCTAAAGATATCAAATTCCGTTCCACCCACTCATGATTCTGGCCCTTTTAGGACTGAACGTGAAGGCAAAGTCCCTTTGGCCAAAAGGACCAGGAAGGGCTTTATCAGTCATATTACATATTACTTATTACATATTACATATTACTTACTAAGGTGAAAGACTCTGGACATTTCATGAGTTAGAGCATTCCCACAGGATTAGCGCTATTGTTTTTATTTGGCCAATGATAAAACCATGATTCATTGAAGTAAAACAATGATCTAAGGTCACAACTAGAAAGTGGCACGTTTATCTCAATTCATAGTCCATGTCTACAAATAGCTATTTTTCTTTAGGTCTGTTAAGAGTACTGTATATTGAGAACATGGAGAAAGTCTAAGGGTGTTACAGTAACAGAGATTCTTCCTTAAAAAGGAAATATTATGACAAAGGAAGATGTGATTGTTGCCTTTCCCCAAAAAGTCCCTTCTGTTATGCTTTTAACATATTTTCTCTTTTTTTAATGTCTGATTTCTTGGCCCCAAAACTTAGTACTCCACACTCCAGGAAAGCTAGCCCTCTCAGTCCGGCCTCCTAATCTTCTGCTCCTCTTACAAAGCTAGCTCATTTCTTTCTTCTAAATTATCCTCCATCAACTCCCCCAAAGGGAATGGTAGAATCCCCCATGGAGGAGAAGTCAAAGGGTATATGCTTGGAATAGAAAGCTCATTGCCAGTGTGGGTATAACATGTCAAATATTTCATGGGACTACAGCAATGTGGTCCCAAGTGGCAGCTGCCAAAGGTCCTTTGTAAGAAGATGACCTCAATTTCCCCTTCTGTCAGTCAGAACATCTTCCCAGGCCCCACATCTAATTCAGAAAGCTCCTGTACACTTCAAATTCACCCCACTTTACCCCTGGGGCTCAGAGATGGCAACCAATGGCAAGCCGGGCTGCCTTTCTCTTTCAGTATTTTTTACAAAATAAGGAGTGATTGAGAGTGGGAATTGCAGATCAAAAGGAGACAGCGAAATGTCATCAGCATTACATAATTTGTACTATCACTTGTCAACATTGATCCCCTTAATACCATCCCTCTGACAGATGAGTGAGGCAGGATTGTAGAATACTAAGAAGTAAAAGAGAGGGATAAAAAGACAACCATGTTTGATTACCCTCTGCAGTCCAAAGGATTTGAAAGTCATGACACTGGTTATTACTACGGTCTTTGGAGAGATGAACAGAAACTTAATCTATCTAATAAAATTGCCTAGAGAGATAAACTTAATCTAAACTTTCTTTCAGCTATCTCTCAGTATAATCTAATGGATTTTTCTTGGTCTCCATTGCAGCACAAGACAGCTGGGTGGAAGATAGACCCACTACATTAATTAATCCACTTCACTCTTGTCAAAAGAATGTGGTATGTGGAACAGAAGTTGGTGCTTCTGAATGTATTGGGGTCCCCTATTTAATAGAACTCATCTGATGAGACAGTCAGAGTCTTGTAGATGAAGGAGACTGTCAGAATGCCAGATGACATGGCTGGGAGAACTTTTGGAAGGGTATGATGGGGAACAGGAAGCCAGGAGTAGCCAAATGCATCCTTTTAAGAATCTTGGAAATGTTGCTATAGAGATGTGCTTGGGTGTGGGGAGAACTGAATGGTCCCTATATTCCAGGAACAGGGTCAGGCCCTGGGGAAACCATGGCTATATGCCAACCCATCATAAAGCTTACAGTCTAATTCAGATGGTTGACTAAAAAACAGTTTGTGGAAAATAGTATGTACTGGTTGCCACCTCCAGAAGAAAGGACAGATTGAGAAACAATGCTGTACCAGGTCAGGCACCTGTGCTCTGCCTCAAGAGAAGAACATACTTCTTCTAGAATGAGGTTGGTCATCCTAAGTTCTCCAAGCTGTGTCAGATACTGCTTTCCCTTTTGCAGGTAATCAGGCCAGCAATAAAAACCAACTAGCAGGCAAACCAGAGAATTAACCAGCCTCAGAATTTATGTAGCAGGGTTTCTGCCCTGAAGTCTGAGTGATTCCCTTTGGCCTTTCTTCCCCAAATCTATTTCCTCTCCTGAAGGCCAAAAAAGGTACTTAAAATGGTATCCAATATTTTTTTAAAGCCAGAAGCCCCAAGGATGGAAATCATATAGGGATGCATGACAACTGGTCACAAACAAAGAAAGCAATTTATTTCTCCTCACCCCTGGCCAGGGTGGGGGGGGGTCCTCCATTGTCTTCTGACCCTTTCTCTGATATGTCTCATTTTATCTTAATTTTTAACTTTTTTGTCTTTTTAGCCTATGCCTTCATTTATGGAATGAATCAATTCATTTTAATGCATACATAACATGTGCCAGACACCTTGCTAGGTGATCTGGGTAATTAAATGAAGTTTTTTAGTAGAAAGAATGATTGCTCTTAGGGAGGAAATGGCTTTATTTGACAGTATCTGATAACCCTGTCACAGCTGAGAAGCAAGTGTCCTGGGACCAGGTCTAATAGGGAAGAGAGAAAATCTTGGGATTGATTGTGGGAAAAGAAGCAGGTAGAAGCAGACTCCAGAGCTGGTCACTCCACAGGGAAGGGTAGGGCTGAAGAGGATTCCCCTCTGATAATCTCACTGGGGTGGAAATTGGGGATGAAAAGAATAAATTCTGTGATGCAATGCCAACATTCCCACTGGCTCACACATAAAAGTATTCAGGGAAGTTAATGTTACTCTCCAAAGTACCACATAGTGGACTCAGTGGGGAAAGCACAAAGAGAATGGGCAGAGTCCACCCAATTGTAAAGAAGTAGAGGGAGGCAAGACAGTGTCTTCTGAGCTCTCTCCAATGATGGCCAACATTTATTCATGAATACCTCCTGACAATTCTGTAAGACATTTTACTTGCATCACATAGCTAAGGGAAGCCCTTTGTGTGTGTTTATTTATCCATTTATTTATTCAATCATTTGTTCAAAGACTCTTTAGTGGCTGTTTGATACTAGAGAATGTGCTTAGTGTTGGTTACATCCATGAACAAGCCAAGCTTTTGATTCTTGCTTGTTTGATTTGAGTTTTTCCCAGATTTGGCTCACAATCTATTGAAAGATAATCTCCATGCAGGCGGAGGGGATTATACACAGGTCCAACCCCCAGGAGCTGGAGATCCCTGAGTCCCCCTCTGGAGGCCATATCATATGGTTCATTCATGAGGGAACTGCTTCTTCTCACTCTTAATAGATGTCATGAACACTCCTGAATCTGGAATAGTCCTCTGTAAACTAGGGATAAAATGGAGTCATATCCATCCATCACTCTGCCTACCCCATAATAAGAACTCAAGAAGCAATGGTCATTTATGAGTGGAATGGACTAAGCTCCTTTCATTTGTATGAACCTGTGATTTTTTTTTTCTGGTCCTTTCTAACAGATGCTTATCCTCTGAAGTCCTTGCTTAGACCATTGGCAAATGATGCCATGATCTTTTGGGTTGCATTTCCTTATCGCTTTTCCAAAAGTTATGCTTCTCCTAATAAGATAAACTCAGGAGGTGACAAAAGACTGCTCATCTGTAAAGAAAACATCCCTGTGAAGCTGAAGGCAAATCCATTAGATGAATGTTCCTGCTCATGTTAATCAAGATCTTGCATCATCTCTGTATCCTGAGTTGCCACAAAGCATAATCACTCCCTAATTTTGCAAAGGAAACAACAAGCCAGTTTGTATATAACCCTCTCAAAATCTCCAATTTCATCCACCACCTAATCTGTTCACTCACTGCCTTTCAAATGCCACTTTCTGATTTTTTTTTCTACCCCAGCATCCATTAGTGAACACACCCTGGGTCTTCCAAGGATGAAAAAACTCATTAAAGACAAATCTCAATGCTCACTTTGTCCTTGGAAAGCAGATAGCTAAGTGGGCAGCTAAATTCATAGGGATCCCAAAATGTAGTTTCCTCAAAGCCTTGGCAGAGAGATCAGTGTGGTAACAAGGACAGAGCTGCTGTCAGGCTCAGAGACAAATTGTAGCAAACATACAAAGGACCACGGAGGAAAGAAAGGTGGATCGCACCAAAAGAAAAGGAGGGTCACTGAGGACAGTGATTCTAGACAAACAGACGCAAAAGTGAAAGGCTGGCTTATTCATTTGTTTATTTAATTGTGCATTTTCCCCCTTAAAATATTTCTCATCAGTGTTATCAGCATGGCCTCAAAATGACTTCCCTATTATTGCTTATAAACAAACCTTTATCACACATAGCTTGCCTGCTGAATTAAGACACTGTGTTAAGCAGTATATTGCTTCTGTCTGGCAGATCAGCTGTTTGTAGGAAGATAATAATACCAAAAGCAACCACAACAATCAGCTACTGTAAATTAACTTAACTGTGTGAAATAATGCCTCCCCTATCAGATTAGCTTTCTGAATGACTTTATCCTTAAATTAAAGCTTGCTGGGGCTGAAGAGTAAATCATTTAAATGGTGCCGGGTTTTTCAGGTAATGTCTTCATATATTACTGTAATTTCAGTCCGCCAAGGCATGCAGATGGCTTTGGTCTCTAGCTGCTTGTCTCTAAACCCTCTCCTGCACTGCCATTTTGTAATTACAGTGCGCCTCAGCTCCTGCCGCTGTGAGATTTCCCAGGGTGCACCAGAAGCCAAGGCAATGTATCTTAAAATTATTATTCTTGTGTGGCCCTCATAACATAAATGTAAATCTTTTATGCTAAAGCTGTCAGAGGGTTAGCTCTGGGGCTCCAAGGTGTGCTGATGTAGAAATCACCCACCATCCATCAACCTCGGACCATTTGGGATCTGGCAAATAACTTGCTTTGTGGGGGGGAAGGGAGGAACTATACAATGAATATCACTTTGGAGTCTGGGTGGTATCAAGCACGTCATTGCTTTCGGAGGAGGTACCATACAAAGCAGCCTGCCGGGGTGGGGGGTGGCATTTGAAAAGCCCAGCAGCCCTCTCCTGGGAAGGCAGGAAAGTCTGGCACAAATGTAGGTCATTCTAATTTTGCAGGGCTAACTCTTCTACATTACATTTTGGAGAAAAGATGATAAGGAACCCTTCCTGGAAATTAACCTCTTTGAGTGCCTGCCTTGGAGAGGCCAGTTTTGAGGGGCCTCTCTCATCTCAAGAGAAAGCAAGCTCATAGGTATCTGACCTTCTGATTTGTTTGTCCAAATCCCCATGCCCCTCCCTTCTAAAAGAGTCAAGAGCTTGGTTCAGGTAACTGGAAAGAGGGAAGTTTCTACACTTCTGGGAGCAGGAGCTCGGACAAAAAGCAACAAGGGAGCCACAAAAGCAACCAAGGAACAGGAAACAGTGCCCACGTGTTAGCAAGATAATGAGCACTAAATCCTCAGCATCCAAGACCTGGGAAATGAAAGTGTTTCTGAAAAGCAGGAAAAACAGAGTGGGGAAAAGGGAGCTCATAAGACTTGGAGAGGAGATAATAGCAGGGCTGGGGTGTAGCTCAGCGGTACAGCTCTTGCCTAGCATGGATGAAGCCCTGGGTTCCAACTCAGCACTACAAAAGAACAACAGTAATCATAATTGTAGCAATAACAGCAATAATAGTAGCAGTAATAGTAGCACATAGCAATTATCATGCAATGTGCTAATAGATTTATATACTATATATTGATCTTAATTTGAAGGTTTTCTTTATAAACTCACATAGTAATGATAGACAAATCAGTCTGGCTTCAATAGAGGCAAAAAAAAAAAAGGAGAATATTTGCTCGTGATAAGCATTAAAATTGGGCAGTGAGAACTGAACTCACACGGAGGGTGATAATTAAATGGGCATTGGACTGAGTTACAGGGATTGCAGCCCGGCCAAGACATTTCCAGTAAAATTTCCCTGGTTGATTTGGTGGACTGTCACTAGGGGGCCAAATTTCATCAACATATGAATTCTTTATCCAGGAATGCTTTTCTGATTCCCAAGTATATTGATAACAGTAAAACTGATGGTTCAACATTGCAGTGTTTTATTTGTGCTGGGCACCAACAAAGCACATCACTTAAATCATCTCATGTATTCCTCCCAAGAACCCTGCTGGAGAGAGACGATTGTCATCATCTCTTTACAAATGAGAAACCTATGGCAAGAGAGGTGCACTTTCATGAACAGAGAGTGAGGGATGGAAACAGAATTTGAGCCCTGGAAGTTTGACTCTCAACCCTTTTCACTGTTCATCTACATAACCTTGGATATAAACTGCACCAACCTGACACCCAGGAGGGAAAGATGCAGAGCCTGTGCTGAATGCCTTCTAACACCAAGCCTTGCTTTAAGTGATCGTCATTATTCTAACTCAGCTGTATAAAATTTTTACAAGGAAACAGTATCTGTACGAGATGTATTTAGGGATAGTTGTCCATACCTGTCCTCTTACCTGTGAATCTGCCTCCACCTACAATAATAGTACTACATAGCAATTATCATGCAATGTTCTAGTAGATGTATATACTGCATATTTGACGTACAGTATGTATACACCTTTGTGTATATATGTATGTGCACATCTTTACAGCAGATATATTCAGTCAAGTGCCATATAAGGAGCTTTCAGTCAATGATGAACACATATATGATGGGAGTCCCATAAGATTATATCACTTAGCGATGTCAGAGCCATCTTACTTCGTGTAAGTGTACTCCATGATATTTCCACAGTGGTAAAAATGCCTAACAATGCATTTCTCAGAGCACACCAAAATTGTGAAGCATCTCATGACCATGTGTGTGCATATGTGTATGTTTGTATTATTTCTGTTTCTCTGGAAAATCCTAACACATGCAGTACTTACCTTGCTACTTCTCCCATGAAAGCGGCCATCCACAGCTGATTGGTCCGTGAATAAGCATTCAGTGCAAAGATAGCTCATCCTTAGCTGAGGCCACAGAGATTCACCTGCTTGGAATTCAGAATAAGAATTTTGGAATTAAGAATTTGAAGCAGAGAGGTCATGATGTAGTTAGGCAGAGGAGACAGAGGGATCCCACTGCAGGACAAGACAGTCACACGGAGAGAACAGAAACAGAACAGATGCTGAATTCCTGGGAAAAAGAGAAAGACTTCTTTCCACTGGGTCTTTCCATTGGATCTTTAAATTCTTATGGTCATTAGAGTCTATTTGAGTAGGTTTCTGTTCCTTACAAACCTGCAGCCTCAGAGGTTAAGTTGCTTGCCTACTGAGTGTGAGAGCCAGATTTCAAATCTATATCTTTGAAAATGCTTCCCTTTAACATTCACTATAAAATATGTTGACCTCCAAAAAAAACTGATAATAAAATAAATAAGCAAAATATGCATGAACCCATGACCCAGCCCATAAAATAAATTTTACCAGCAGAGCTGAAGACTCTGTACCCCTCCTGCACCCCACTTCTTTTCTTCTCTACTGCTCCCACCTTAAAAGTAAACACTTCTAAAATGGATATCTATCATTCTTTTTCTTTACTTATACACCTGAAAAATGTATAATTATATGTGTTTTTAAATAGTATAAAAATGGTATCATTCTGTAAGTTTTCTTCTGCAGGGCATTCCCATCAAAATGTATTGTTTTTCTCCATGTTGCTGGTACATAAAACTCTATCTCAGGATGAGTCCTATAGTTTAGATCTAGAACATCCCCTGAAAGTCTCATGTGTTCAGAGGTGGTTCTTGTGGGTGATTGGATCATGAGGGCTCTATACTCATCCACAGATTCATACATTGATTAGTTCATAGCTCAACACTATTAGGCAATGGGGCATGGTTAGAAGAGGTGGGTCACTGAGGGGAGGGCACCTTTGGAGAGTACGTGTTCCTCTCTCCCTTCCCTTTCTGCTTTCTGCCTGCCATGAGATAGGCAGCTTCCCTCCTCTATCTTCTTTCACCATGATATTTCTGCCTTGGAGCCAGCCAACTATGAACTGAAAACCTCTGAAACCATGAGCCAAGTGAAACTCTTCTCCGTTAAGTGATGGGTGTTGGGTATTATGTCCTGGCAAGTGAAGGCTAATACAGATGGATTCCCCAGGGAAACAGACTTGGAGATTCCCAGATAGAAGAAGAGTACTATAGATCCAATACCTCCAACAACAAATACAACTAAGTCTGAGCAGCGGAAAGAGAGATTTGATCACAACAAGGACCTCAGCCAACCCTGCGCAGCTCCAGAGCTGGGGTGCCTTCAGAGTTGTCTCAAATGGAAGCAAGAAAGCTACATCTTCATTTACCACACTGTACAGGTAAATGCATTTGGGCTGCTTGCAGGGTGTAATCATGTGCCTTTCTCAGGCCAAAGACACCTGCAGAAAAACAACTTGGCTGGTCACTGTCAGACACCAACACTCTCAGCAGGGAAAAGAGAGCCTCAGTCCAGAAAGGGTACATGGGCGATGCCACCTCCATCCACCCCTGGCCCTAATTATCTCAGGGCCAAGCACTGATCAACTTGCCTTCCGAGATAAGTGGCTGTGTGTGCATTTAGATGCACCCAGAGATGAACACTAGTTAATCCCCTTCGTCTCAGTTATAATGAGCAAGCCAGGGAGGGAATGCCTTGTTTAAGAATTTAGAGTAATAGGCTATTATTTCTAAGGAGAAGAAATCATCCCTAGGGGCCACTGACCTGCAGAGCTTTTCCATTTTTCTCCTTCTTTTTAAAGCTTTTGTGACCCGAGGTATCGGAGCTGCAGTGTTACGTAAGAAGCTCCAAGCAAAGAGATTTGAACTTGACTTGAAGTCTTTCTTTAATATTCAATAAAAAGTTGGAGATTTATTGGCCTATGGCAGAGACCAATTTCCTGTTACATGGACCAGAGAGGAGATTAAAAAAAGATTTTTAGAGCAGCGCCCATATTTCTTCAGAGAAGGAAAGGATGCAGCTCACCTAATTTTGTGGATTGGGCTGCTAGCACGGTTCTCTTCTCTAGGCTGTTCTGAAATTAGACTGCTGGAACTAAAATCCTGCAGTCTCCCCACAGGGACCATTTCAATTTTCCTCTGAGTAACAGCCCCATAAGGATCTTCTTCACGACTCTAAGGTCAAGGTTGGAAGTGTCTGAGTGTGGAAAGATTGAAGACCATGCCACAGGCTTTCAGTGATGTACATTGGCACACTTTCTGCAGCTAGAGGAGGCAGGAGTGATTCTTGCAAGCTTCAGAATTTAAAAGCTCAGCTGCAAAGATTTGGGACAAGGCTGCAGGAAATATGGCAAAAGGCATCAGCAACAGGTGGGTAAGAGCTATTAATTCCCAAAGTGTACCTGCCTCAAGGTTGAATATCTATTTGAATCCTGGTTTTGTACCTCACTGGCTTTGTGACCTTGAAAATATAAATTCCTATACATCCTATAGAGTAACAGTAGAGGTAAAATGAGATAATATATGCCAAGCTTTGAAATGATGCCAACATACCAAGACTTGAAATGTTAGATTATTACTATTATTTTATTTGCCCACTGGAAAGTCTGGTTTGAGCCTGGAATATCCAGTACCAGGCTCTGAACAGATATATCAGAAGTAGCCTCCATGGAATTAGGAAGCAAGAAACTTAGTTCACCCAGGTAAATATTAGGAAGGCTAGGATGGACCAGACTCAGAGCCAAGCACTAGAGATACACCTATGAAGAAGACTTGGGCCTTACATTGGAGGAATCCATAGTCATGAGCAGGAGGAGATCAATGCATAAGAACAGCCCAGAAATTATATCCAGAGCACAGAGAGAATGCAGAACAGGAAATCATTGTGCCTGTTCAAGAATGGTCTGGAAAAGCATCCTAGAAGACTGATGTTGGAATAGAGTTTTGGGAATATGAATAGAAGCTTGATCTGGTGAACAAGATGAGAAAAAAGTCTAGGCAAGGTGATAAAGGGTGAAAGGCATGGCTGTCTGAAAGGATTTAATATGTGTGGATTCAAACTTGAAGCTCCCAATAGTGTGAGTCTGTAAGAAATTGTAGTTACAGGGGTGATCAGGGACAAGAGCAGACAGGCCCCTGAATGTCATGATAAGGAGTTCAAACATCTTTCCAACAACAGAAAAGCAAGGCCTTATCTTTCCTCAGGTCCTCCCCTTCTGTTCCAGTGCTTGGCTCATCAGTATCACAATCCTTTCTCCCTGCATCAAGGCGTCCTTTTCATCCATCACTGTCATCAGACGTTTCCTCCGTGTTAGGTAAACAGCTATCCATGGGGATAGTCTTAAAAATAAACAAGCCAGCTCTGGAAAAGCTCAAAAGTAAGAATGAAAGACACACGATCCCAATGCAGCCTGACTGGATCCACAATGCAGGAAGTGTGGAATATGCAGGAGCAGAGAGGAGAAGACCTGGGGATGGAAATGGGAACTACCAAGAAAGGACATATGTATGGGATCAGGAGGAACGAGTCAGGGCCCATCAGCTGGAGAACATGGGAAACAGCAGTCAGACCTCAGGAAAATTGTATTCAACTGGTTAGGGACACAAGAAGATTCATCACGGCTGAAATACCTGAGTGTGAATGCAACATTTCTCACAGAACCCCCAGCTTCCCTTACAATCCCACTGACCAGAACTGGGTCACAGGTTTGTCCCTAAACCAAGGGTTGTGAGGTTACTGAGAATGCTTAGATCTCATCGTGGATCATCTGCTACAGATGGAGGAGTTGCCCACTTTCCCAGAACACATGCCTATCTAGACCGTAAGCCACATGGAATTTTGTGGACAAAGAAGGGAGCATGACTGTCTCAGGTGGGCATCTAGAGTCACCACTACAAGGCAGGGATGAGACTTCATCAAGGGAGAATCTAGACAGAGAACAAGACCTATGGCTGATGCCTTAGGGACATCCCTATTTTGAAGTTGAAGGGATAGGGAAAGGAAGGAATGATCCAAGAAGGCTGAGAGGGAGCAGCCAATGAGGCAGGAAAAAAAACAAGCAGGTCGTGGTATCATGGAGACACCAAAAGGTGAGTGCATGATGAAAGGATATGAAAATGTCATTTGTAAGAAGCTGTAATTAACTTCAAATGACAGAGATTGGGATATTTCTCTACTCCAAGAAGAGCAGGCAGAGGGAATAATGGTAGTCAAAGCACCAAGTAATAACTTTAGACTGATAAAGCTCCAGGAACAGAGACATCTTTCTGAGAGTCCTTCCAACCCCAGCACAAACGCAGTGACCTCTCTAAAATCCAGCCCCAGCTGGAGCTTAGTCCAGGAGATTTCTGTCTGGCAATGACTGGCTTCAGGGAAAATGCTTCTCTGGGAGGCTGGGAGTTCTTTATCTTTCCTGAACAGGAAGAAGGCAATCTCCTCTGGCAGTGAGATGACAAGGTTCCAATGGATTCCCCACTCCCAGATCAGAATTAGAGTAGAGCCTGTCAGCCAACACACTGAGCACTCAGTCTTCCCTCATTATGGGTCTGGTGTGATGTTGTTGCGGGAGTCTCTTGGAAAGGGAAAGGGAGGTTGTCCTAGAAGAATATATCCATTGTCTTCTGAGCTATCTCTCTAGGGGCTTAGAACATGCATCAGGGCTTGTTTAACATCTGGACAGACAGATGAGAAGATATACAGTACTCACACCAACTCCAGCCACAATTAAAGCCAGCTGCATCCTTAGATGCCCCCCTTCACAAGAGCCAATTTATTTTCTTTTGTGCTTATGCGAGTTTCAAAATAGCCATATCTATTACACTGCCTTGCTCTTTCTGAGCCTTGGGGTTTTTTATTCACAAAATGGAAACAAATAGCATCCACTCCACCCAGCTCATAAGACTGACACGAAACTCTTTTTGCAGAATGTCAAGTGTTACAAGGATATAAGTCATTCCCCGACACACAGTCACAGTTATGTAGGAGTCCTGGGACCCACCACAGCTTGCTCTTCCTTCGCTCTTCCTCGTCTCAGTAGAAGACAGCACTCCGTTGCTCTTTCTGAAAATGGTGAAGTCATTTTGATGCCTCTCATTCTCCCATTTCCACATGTAACCCCTCAGCAAATGCTGTTTGCTCTAACTCCCAAATATCTCCCCAAATAGCATACTTCTCACCTCGTCAACCCTTGCCACTGACAACCACAAAGCCCGTCTTCCTCGTGTTCACCTTTGCCATCCCACGTGGTCTTCCCCACAGAGTGGCCACAGTGGGAGTCCTGAAATGAAAATCAAGGCATGTCGCTCTGTGCTCCAGTGCTCTGGTCACTTCCCACGAGCCTCAGAACATCCGGGTCCTCGCTCTCGATGGGCTCCCTGGCCTCCTGCGAGAACTCAGCTTCCAGTGCTGTCCCTCACCTCAATCTGGTTCCATCCCATGACACCCTCGGGTCTTATCCCGTCCCAGCACCTCTGCATGTTTTCTTCCTCTAACTGGGACACTTCTTCCCTATTCTCAGCAGGGCTCATCGTCCTCAGCAAGAATGTTCCTGCTGTCCTGTTTAAAGTAACAAAGGGACAGTTGGACACCACAGATAGACATGCTTTCTGCCTTCTCCCAACCTTCTCCACTGCTTTGCTTTCTTCTCTCCTCAGAGTTATCATAACCTAACATTATATTATATATTTATTCATTTATCAGTTGATAACTATTCCCCTCTGAAAAAGAAGGACAAAATTATCTCTTATTTTCCACTCTTCTCCCAAATACTAGTGGCCTGAAATATACTGAGAACTCAAATATTTGTTGAATGAATGAATGATATTGGTTCCCAAAATTTTTTAAGTGTTCCTCTGCTTTTTGTCATTTTTTCATTTAAGAAAACATTTTTTGAAACAGGGTCTCATCTTGTGACTGATTTTGAACTCCTGATCCTCCTCCCTCAGCTTTCCAAGCAGTACTGGAATGGTCATCTGGCCAAGTATAAGAAAGTTAAATCATGAATGGGCTTTCCAGTTGTTTCCATGGTTCCACTTGGTTCATAACAAAAAGAGCCATTGCCAAAATTTTTAACGATAAATTATTTTGTGCCAGGCTCTGTGCTGAATACTTTATTATCTTGTCGTCTAATTTAGGGAGAGAATCACATTCTACAGCAAAGAGTAATAAAATAGATATAATCTTCAGGTTCTTACGCCTGTCTTCCCACCCGTGCTCTCTTTATAATAGCAACAGCGTCAGTCTTTCCATCTCTACTGATTCTGCTACTGTCTAGGGAAGGGAGGTCCATCCTTGTGGGAAAATTATACGTCCCTGCCTTGTTGAACTCAGGAGTAATGGCAAAACCTGCTTTGTCTGATGGACTGTGAGTGAAAGTATTGTGCATCTTTCTCAGCCATAAACGTTAAGGGTCAGTATGTGACTATTTTTCCCTCTGCCACAAAAGCTGACCTATTCCAGATTGGGGCTTCTCAGTCAGCCTGACCCTGAAGTGAAGGTGGCAAGGAGCAAAACCTCACCCCGTCTACAACTAACACGTAATGCCAGGGAGAAACCAGCCTTAGAAGTGACCACGCTCCACGGGCTCATTTGTTGCAGCAGCCCTGCTCCTGCCTGATGTGTTCCTGTAATAAACACCTTGCTTGGATCAACATGTTTTCCACATACATTTCTCAACTTCCAGATCATCTTCCAAACTTGCAATAGTGATTTTCATAATGTGATTACATTATTCTGTTTTCACAAACTCAGACATCAGCAAACTTTTTTGTAAAGGGACAAATAGTAAATATTTTGGACTTTGCAGCCATAAGGTCTCTGCCACAACTACTCAACTCTGCTGTTGTAGTGTGAAAGTAATTGTAGACAATGAATAAATAAGTAAGTGTGGCTAATTTCTAGCAAACTTTATTTATAGACACCAAAATTTGAATTGTGTATCATTTTCACATGTCACAAAATATTATTTTGGATTTTTTCCACAACTTGAACATAGGAAAACCATTCTTAGCTAAGGGGCTATTCAAAAGCAGGCAGTGGAAAGGATTTAGTCCTTGGCCTATAGTTTTTTGGCCCATGATCTAACTGAAGGCCCTAGAGCCCTGAGCATGGCATGCAAAGCCCTCTCAACATCATTCCTATAGCCTTGTCTTCCTGCCCCTACCATACACACACGCCCTAGGCCCTGACTCTCCCTTGTTCCTATATGCCACTAGGCCTTTGCACATCCTGCTCCCTCTGCTGTAAATTCTCTTCCTCCTCTTCTACACCAAGCAAGTTCTTCTAATCTATAAAAGATGAGTGCAGATGCCACTTCATTCATGAAAGCCTTTCCAGTGACTGATTAGGTGGCTCTTTCTGTGTTCCTGTAGAACTGGCATGAACCCTTATTACAGAGCTCAGTAACATAATATTGTGAAGTAGTTTCTCAATCTTGATACTATTAGCATTTGGGATCAAATGATTCTTTGTGGTGGGGAAATGCCCTGTGCACTCTAGCAGGTTAAGCAACATTCCTAACCTCCACTTATTGGATGCCAATCACATGTTCTTTCCAGTTGTAAATGCCAAAACGTCTCCAGATATTTCTAAATTCCCTTTTCTCCTCTCTGCCCCTGCCTGGTGAAATGCACTTCCCTAAATATTTGCATTTAAACTTGGTGCTCTTTGAAGCCAAGGGCTACATGTTCTTTATTATGATAAGCACTGAGCACATGTTCTGGCATATAGCAGATCTTCAGCAAATATTTTTTGAATTAAAAAAAAGAATTAAACATTAAAACCATTGGTCCCATTAACATGAATTGGAACAATTTTTTTAAAAGATCTAATTCTAGTAGTTGTGCTATTATTTGTTTTTCTTTACCTTTCCAGAGAAGCCAGTTTGCCAAAATCTGAGCATCATAAAAGCGTTTTCTGGTACATGCATTGTTTTATTTATGCTGCTTTCTCAAGTGCAATTAACACTGCATCTGTTTTACTAACAACCTCCTTTGTTTTACATAGTGCTCTGTATTTCCCTGAATGTATGCAGGCTTGAAATTCCCACAGACTGCAAGTGGCTGAATTGCTGCACATGGATGGGGGAAAGAGACAACCAAAATTCTTCTAGAGCCATTTCTCTGTTCTTTGGCCTATCCCAGGTGGTAAATGCTAATGATCTTGCATAGTCCATCCTATTTTCAGTACAGCAGAGAAGAGAGCACTTTTCAGTGAAAGCACTGTATCTGGGGGCCTACTGAACCTCCCCTTTTTAAATGGTGTTGGATATGGCCAGATGCTTAAGTGACATCCACACTGAAAACCAGTCAGAGAAGCACCAGTGCTCATGGAATCCGGGGCCCATCTGAACAAAGGGGATCAAACTTTACTCCATGAACATGTTCCTGTCCAATGTCTCAGATTGACCAACCTGATGCCAGAACACTTCCATTTCTTATTTAGGTATTAAAAATGATTGGGGTGTGCTCGGACTCATTCTGATGAGAATTTGACCTGAGGAGAGTTAGAATTAGAAAACTGTAGAGAGATAGAGAAGACTGTCATGGCGAGGAGCTTGGACCATGGAATCTGAACTCCCAAACTGGCTCTGCCATTGCCTGCGGGAGATTGTGGGCACACTGTTCTTAACCTCTGGGCACCCTGATTTCCTCCTTGGAAAAGCAACAGGGACTGCAGCATTACCTAGATCTTGGAATTGTTATGAAGACTGAAAAAGGAATACAGGAAAAGTACTTAGTAAAGTGTTTGGCACATAGTAAGCATACAGATGCCATCCATTATTAATAATAATGCCATCCATTATTAATAAAATCCCACAGTGCTTGGCACAGCAAATGTACTCTATTAATGTCAGATATTCTTATACTTAGAGTTAAACTCATTCTTTAAAGATTATTTGGTTCATATCTTTCTTTTAAAACATATGAACCCTGAATCCTCACACACACACACACACACACACACACACACAAATACTCACACACAATTAAAGCCCAGAGGTACTGTGACAACCATCAGTTAGATGAAGAAAACAGAGATGAACTTCAACTTCCATGTTTTGAGTGCGTATGACTCACCGAGATTTGTACTTCAGATATGTAGTCATCCCCTGTATCCATCCCTCCTGTAACCATGGGGATACAATCAAAAATCCCTACTCGGTCCCTGAAACCTCAGATAGTACCACACTCTAAATGTCCTGGGGTTCTTTCCCACTATGCATATGTACCTGTGGTAAAGTTTAACTTATAAGTTAGGCCCAGGCCAGAGACTAACAACAATAGCTAATAATAAAATAGAAAAATTATAATAATATATCAGAATAAAATTTATTTAAAACTTATAAATTGCTTGTTTCTAGAATTTTTTCCACTTAATATTTTCAGACTGCTATTGACCATGGGTAACTGAAACTGTGGAAAATAAGACCACAAAACAGGGGGAACTCCTGTATCCTGTGTCACCTGAGAAGGTAAGATCCATGTAGTAAAAGACCTTGTCTGGCTCATGCTGTCTGGCATCATGGCATTATGATAGAGGAAACCACAGGATGTTTGGTGGGAATAAAAACGCCATGGTCCCATGGACAAAGGTCCAATAGAGACGACAATTGAGTTGAGTCTTACAGAAAAAAGTAGGTGAGGGAGAAGACTATTGTACATATGCACTGCTCTGTTTTTTAGAGCTCAAATCATCAAACTCGCCCTTTACTCATGCCCTGGGGGGATATGAGAAGACACAAACATTAATGTTGAAGGCCATTTTTTATTAGTATCTCTTTACCTCTGCAGCAAGGGAGAAATATATCTATTCTAAATATATCTAAATGCTTCTCATTCCTCCATGGGTAACCTGTTTTGATAATCTTCCCCTGGAGATCAAGTCAGCTTGGAGTCCAGG
Source organism: Heterocephalus glaber (assembly GCF_000247695.1). Next base: position 5,799,483 of record NW_004624824.1, read on the forward strand.
GATTGCCATGTTCTAAATTTAACTGACCACATAGATGTATTACCTGCATGCAGGAAAGAGCCTTCACTTTCTTGGCTTGAAGAAACAGGATGTTTATGACCTGTTTATAAAAGTCTGCATAAAATACAGCTTCAGAGTCTTGTCTGTGAGTGGGCTACCTGGAGTCAAGTGTGTCTTTTACAATATGAGGCATCATTTACCAAAATGCTTAGTCTCTTGCCTCTGCCCCCCACCCTGTCCCCTCAAAGCCACTGCTCTCCCATAAATAATGATACGAGGTGATGGCTTGACCACAAGTCTCATCCTACCCCCACCTGTACACAATGTCTTCCCAGGTGGATTTTTTGTTAAGAAACAAAATACAACTTTTATTGAGATCAATAAAAGATTAAGGTGACAAAGTGATTTATTGAGTATAGAGGAGGCTCATTTTTTCCCCTTGCAACTGCTATAGCTACCAGAAAGGATGTTTTTTTACCCTGGGTCTTCAGGAAAGTTGTGAGAATCCAAGACTCATTTATCAAGTCAAAAGAGAATGATTAAAAACCATAAGGGAATCTACAAAGAACACACATGAGCAAAAGTTGCCCATCGTGGGCTATTATGCTATAGTACAAAAGTCATGAGGTAAGAGAGGTGGAGGAAGCATGAGGGGTCTTGTGTAGACTGAAGCTCAGTAGGACCTGGGCAGCAGAGGATCAGATGTGGTCAGGAAAAGTCTGAACAATACAAGAATTGAGCACTGGGAAACAAGGAGACAGGCTGGGAGGTGTGGAGCCCATCACTCATGCCTCCAGGGGAAAGTAGAGTCTGGATCCATCATAACATTAGGGAAGGAAGTAGCTGCTGTGTGTTCCGGCCAGATTCTTCAGTTTTGCCAACACCCTTCTGTTCTCCCACCTCCAGGCCTTTCCCACGTTGTACACTCTACCAGAAATTTCCCACACTCAACCCCTTTCCCTTCTGGAAAGCTAAGGCCCTCATCCTTCAGGATAAACTTGAATATCTGCCCCTCTCAACCTTCTCAAAGATAGAATGCCCCTTTCTTTCTCTCTGATGATGACAAGTGCTGGAAACCCCCAACACAGGGCAGGCACAATGCAAAACTCTTCACATACTAACAATATCTCCATGGTCAAGGGACTTTGTGATTTTGTTCAGATATATATGCCCAAACTCCAGAATGGCCTCACATATGAATGGGATTTAGTAAATTCTTTTTAATGGATAAATACATGAGCCAATGAAATCCACAGAAAAGCTCCATGAAAGGTAGGTGGTATGAATCCCATGTTATGGAAAGAAGAACTATAATGTCCAAAACTTCAAATGATGCTAAAGCAGGGCTGAAGTGCTGAATTTTTCCTTCCTCTCAGTCTTTTCTGCAGTAGAAACCATACTAACTACACCCCAGCTCACCTTTCACATGCAACTTGACAAGAAGAGAGAAAACAATCTCTAGTGAGGCAATAAGCAAAGTTGAGGTTGAAGATGCTTATGGTAAAGAAATTAAGGCCTGACCTCCAGCCTGCTTTTAAAGAAAATTAAGTCTCACGCTATTGTTATCGGAAAGTCCTCCCATGAAACTGCTATTTACAGAGTCTGAGAGTCATGGCACCTCCTCAAGGCTAGAGGGAGGAGTAGTAGAGTGGAGCTTCCAATAAACACTCATGCCAAGTCCCCATTAACTGTATAATGAGTCAATTTTTAATTTTGACATAATGATACACAATTGTGTGGTTACCCTCTGGATTAGCATTACCTTGGACTTCCCTTTCCGAGAAAGCTTGACTAGCCAGGCATTGACTTTTTTTTAAAGTAAGGCAACACAATTCCATTTCTAGGAATCATCCCACAGATAAACTTGTATCTGTGAGAAATGATGCAAACACTGCATTATTAATTATAGTCTTGTCTGTAAAAGCAAAATATTGGGAGGTGCCCCAAAGTCCATCAATAGGGGACTAGTACCATAATATGTGTATGCTCATACAATTATCTAATAGGCATACATTAAAAAGATTAAAGCTATTCTTCATATCCTGATGTGAAAAGATCACCAAGATGATAAGTAAAGAATGGTTAAAAAAAAAAAAAACTGTGGGATGCTGCCACAGATACCTGTGGATGATGTAGATGTAGACACAAATGCAGACATACACTCACATATGCACACATGCACACGTTTTTTTGTATAGACTGTCTCCAGAAGGATACAGGACAACCAGCAAGATCAGCCCCTTCATGGGAATAAAGATGTATGGATAAAGGATAGTAATGGGAAGTAACATTTTCCCTCCTGCACCATTTGAAATTTGTATTTCATGCATATGGTGTCATATATATGTCATTCAGCTGAAGAAAAGCAAGGGCCGACTATGCGTCAAGTACATAGCAATAGCCAACACACAACACTGCCTCAGGTAGCAGGGGGATAGAAAATAAACAAGGGAGATATATAGATAGACAGATAAATATAGATATATATAGATTTCTACCTATATCTATATTTCTTTTTCTATTCTTTTTTTTTTTTTTTTTTTTTTGGTACCAAGGATCAAACTCAGGACCTTGTGCTTTCGAGGCAGAACCACTGAGCTAAATACCCGGCCCTATATATTTTTAAGATGGTAGTAAGTGTTAAGGAGAAAAATAGAGGGCAACTGATGGGTGAAAAGTAGTTGAATTTTCAAGGATAGAGGGAGAGCTTAACTGACAGGATCACTCAGCAGTGAGCCAGCCATGAAACAAAGAGGGACTGGCTGGGTGGCTGCATGGAAAAGCAGCCCGGGCTGCAAAAAGAGCTGGCAAAATGATGTGCTGGTACTCTGGGCACATCTGCTGATGAGTGAGGTCAGCGTGGCACAGTGAATGCAGACAGAGGCTTTGATGTAACGCTGAGTCCGATCATTCGAGCCTGGCTTTTCCTGTGAGGGGTGGGAGCCACTGAAGGTTTGAGGGAGGGAACAAAGCAATGGCAGTGACCATACTGAGAGTGGACAACTGGGGCAACTGCAGAACCCACACCACTATTCAGGAGGCTTACAGCAATGCTCAAACACTGCAGCCAGTGGCAGTGGGTTAAGAGAAATTCTTCAATTCTGGACATATTTTGATGATAGCATTGTCAGAAGTCTGGAATATATCAGACAGGAGGGAGGAGTTAAAGAGGCATTGATGACAATGCCAACATTCTCTTTTAAAATGATTATTTCTAACTGACAAAATTGTAGGTAGGTGTGCAATATAATGTTTTGATATACATACACATTGTGAAATGGTTCAACCAAGCTATTTAACATATACCTTATCTCACATGGTTGGCTATTGTTTGTGGTAAGAACATTGAGATCTACCCTCTTAGCAATTTTCAAGAATACAATACATTAGCTACAGTCATCATGTTGTGTAATATATATCTTGAATTTATTCCTGCTAGATCACTGAGCTTTTGTATCCTTTGACCAACATCTCCCCAACTCTATCCCCTCTGCCCCACCCAGTCCAACACCAATATTCCCTGAAGTTCCAGAAAGAGGAGTGAGTGTGTGTGCACCAATAGTCAACCTGGAGTAACAGGGAGACAGGGAGGCACCAGGAAGAGCATGTTCCTGGGCCAGCAGCCCAAGCACTGTCTAAACTCTAAAACACATTAATATCGTTGGTCCTAAGAGCATCAGAGGCAGATCTTATACAACTCAGCATCTCCCCAGTCCATAATGCCAAAGAACATGGTCTCTTCATCCAGAATCCCTTTGTTTTTCCCTAGTCTACCGCTGACTAGATGTGTGACCACAAGCAAATTACTTAACCTCTCTTGGTGCCCATTTTCCTGTCTGTTAAATGGAGTTAATAACACCTCCTTCCTGTGGTGGTGCTGAATGTTAAGTAGTTTAATTGATGTAAAGAGCTTAGCATAATGTCTGATGTGCTGTGATTGTTCAGTCAATACCAGAAGCTGCAGGAGAAATGCACATTATTTTACTTGTGTCCTCAGTTTAACTTTTGGATTGAAGGAGGTCATGTGTGCAAAGCCCTAGGCTTTGCACTTTATAAAGTGCCATGTAAACCTCAGATTGGATTGATGATGGTGGTGATGATAATGATTAATGCTGTCACCATCCTGCTGCCTCTTGATACCATGCAAGTAGAAGAATTGAGTCCTTTTTTGAGAGCTTAGAAGAAGCAGCCCAAGGTACACCAGAGGGCAAGCTGGTTAAAAAATAAAATAGGAACTTGCTAAACACAACCAATAGTGCTGCTTCTCCTGGAACAAGGAAATTTCAGAGCAGGGAATTACACAGAGCTGGCATGAGAATGGATTGTTTAGTCCCACCACCTTGGACCACTTTCCTTCTCAGGAACTAGCTGGCCATGACAGTATGTGTCTATAGCCTTATAGCAGCAACAAGCAAGAAGGCATTGATATTAACATAAGTCATTCTGCCCCACTGATGTGTTTTGAGCCCACAGTTACATAGAACTGAGGGTGAAGAACATCCTCAGAGACACTCAAGCCACACCTCAGACTCATTGCAAGGACAGTTGCCTCCTGTCATAACAGCCCAGAACAATAGTATTCCTCAAGCATAAAGATGGATAAGCTGCACCCATCCATGGGAGAAAGAAGGGTGATGTGAAAGGGAAAGTATTCATGAGTCTTTCACACACATACACACACACACACACACACACACACACACACCACATAACAAGACAAAGCCATGGATAAGCCAATCAGAGAAACACACAGTTATGCAAAGCTATGCCCACAGCGACAGTCAAAAACACACACCACAGCATCACCAATAAAAACACATACACACCGACACCTAATGACCATGCAGAAGTATATTCACAGGAAAATGCATACAGACATACAAAAGATGATTGATGGATGACACAAACGCAAATACAGAAATGAGAACCACAAGATGCTAATGTACATGACCCAAAGATACACACATATATGCATGTATACTCAAATACCTGCACACCCAAACACATGCACACATCACACCATGCCATAATTAAAAGCCAAACTTCAATTAGAAACCAGCATGGGGAAAGAAAGGACTACAGTGAGAATTCTACCCATCCAGTGTTCAAAGAGGGTAGAATAGACTTCCCCCTCCCCACCACCCTCCCTGGGTGGATCTCTATCTGATATAGTTTGTGCTGCACATAAGCAGTTCTGATTTAGATGATAGATAGAGACCATTTATACAGTTAAGCACGGTAGGGGTCTAAACGCTGTTCCCCGCAGAACACCAGATGTGAATAGATGAAGATTTGATTGTCCTCATGCCTGTTTCTGACAAGCTAACAGATAAGCAACCATCCCACTGAATTCCCAGAAAACTGGAGACCAAGAATACAGATAGCAATGCGCAGGAAGGGCTAGGACTGATTAAGGCAAATTTCTAAATATTAAAGAGATGGCAGCCGGCCCTGCTTTCCTCAGCAGAGTTTGTAGGCGGAATATTACCTGATAACCAAGATGAATGAGCAGTGCTTACACCAGGGAATTTCAGATCCTAGAATATCTGGGAATGACCTCATGCAGGCATTAGACATTCATCGTGTGCACTTCCAGACCCTGGAGCATTTGGAGGTAGGGAGGTTCCCCTGCTCAAAATCATCTCATTTTTAGGGAGGCCTGAAATTACACTGTTAAATGAAACCCATTCACTAGGAAGATTCAATTCTTTATTAAAGTATAGACACCTGAAAGATACTCACTATCACTGATCATTGGGGAAGTGCAAATCAAAAACACAGTGAAATAACACTTCACATCCTTTAAGGAGGCTATATTAATAGAAAGAGAACAAGTGTTAGAAATGATGTGGCAACATTGGAATCATTGCACACTGATAGTGGAAATTTTGTCATTGGAGTGGAAATTTTCTAAAATACTTCAACCACTGTGGAAAACAGTATGGAAGTTCCTCACAATATTAAACATAGAATTACCATGTAATTCAGCATTCCCACTTCTGGGTGCATACTCAAAAAAATGAAACCATGGGCTCATACATGTTCATATCAGTGTTATTATTCACAGCAGCCAAAAGGTGAAAGCAACCAAAGCGTCCATTAACAAATGAAGGGGGACACTAAATGTGGTCTAGACATAGAATGGAATATTTTTCAACCTTAAAAGGGAGGGAAATCCTGACACATGCTGCAACACAGATGAAACTTGAAAACATGTTGCTACTGAAGACATAAAAGCTGCTATTGTCATAAAAGGACAAATACTATAAAGGTTCCATTTATATGAGGCCCCTAAAGTAAAGTCATGGAAAGTCCATATTAGTTAAGCAGAATGGAAAATGGTGGTTACCAGAAGCTTAGGGAGAAGAGTAAGTTATTGTTTAATGGGGACACATTTTAAGTTTGAGAAAATAAAATTTCTCTGGGGAAGTATGGTGCTGATGGTTGCACAATAATATGAATGTGAATAGTTGAAATGGTAAATTTTATATTATTTTGCCACAATAAAAATTGTGTGTAGTGAACATGAATTCATGCCTAAAAATATTCCCTAGCAATGGGCACATAAGACTTGTTTGCAGCCAGTGGAAAGCAAGACCTCCCAGGAGGAAAGGAGAGGACCATAGAAACGTAATCATAGGCAATACCCCGAGTCATAAAGGACATCTGAATATCTGCCATGCCCCTTTGCCAACTGTGCCTATTCTCCTCCTCAGAGTGAGCGTGTCCTATGCTCCACACCCAGTCATCTTCCCCCAAGCAAGGTGGCTGAGCTCACATTAAGGCTCCTCTTTTCCATTGTCCCAAACCACAGTCAGAAGTCAAGAGCTGTGAAGGAAAACCATGGCCAGCCTAAGACGGCCCAGGTGTCTAAGGATAGTAAGAATAGCCAACACACTCTACAGCTCTTTCTCATATATGCCCCCTGTTTAAGCATATAGCATATATTGTCTACATTCATAACTGCTACAAGAGTTATTGTTTATGTTTTGCAGACTCCCAGAGGAGGCATTCTGTGAGACATTCTAATGTTTATAAAAATCTAAAATATAATATATACATATATATATTTAATGTCATTTACTCTGTGCTAGAATTATATCTGTGGTTCTCAACTAGGGGAGATTTTGCTCTCCTCTCTAGGAAACATTTGACAATGTCTAGAGAAAGATGGGAAGAGGATGTTACTGGCATCTACCAGATAGAAACCTTGGAAGATGCTAAACTTTCTCCAGTGCACCAGGCAGCCCCCACAACAGAAAATAAACTGGCCCCAGGTATTGATAGTGTTAAAAAGTAGAAGCCCTGAATTACACCAGCTGTGTGTGAGGGTGCTGCTTGTGTATCCCCACTCTATCTTCCCTTTACCTCCCTGTCTCCTTCCCAATTCATCTGCTCACCCATGCACCCAAAAGAAAATCACCCACCCATGCTACCTCACTGGACATTTTCTTAGAAGCTGCCATCGTCTAAGAGTTTAGTAGAGCTTTCACTCAAACAAATGCAGAGTGAATGTGTGGGAAATGATCATTGCTGAGACATCCCATGCTTGATGATAAACACAATTGTTAATAAACAAATATGAATTGGTAGGTAGTTTCCAAATCTATGTAAACCAGTTAGAAGTCCCACTGACAATCTCTGTTTTAAAGTGCACATTAGTAGCCCTGAGCTCAATAAATTGTATCAGATGGACTGGAGACCTAAGTCTTAGAACTTATCCATTATTCCATAAAATCAAAAGTAGATATGACTAAGAAAAGGGCTTCTTTCTACTTTTGACATTATTGTAAAACTGGGCTACTCCTTTCTCATTTGTCCAAAGCACTCCATAAATGGGCCTCTTCTTCTTTCTTCTTTCCATCCTTCCTTATTTATTTTTCTTTCAGTAGTTCAGAATAACCATCTCTAACTTGACTGACCCAGGGTGATGGGTTAGGGCAGTTCTGTGACCTCTGTGACCTTCCTCTTCTGATATTCACAGCCTTATATTATCTCCTCTCCTTCAGTGTGAACAGGGCCCATAACTTGCTACTCACTTATAAAACATGGCAAAGGTGACCATGTTCATTACATACAAGTTCATCTTGCTAACAGATGCAGTGAAGTCCCCTCTTTCTAGCCAGATGAAGTAAGCAGGCATGTTGCAAAAGATCAAGAGATGCCAAAGCTAGGAGCCAAGGGCAACCTCTAATCAACAACTAATAACAACAAATTTAACTTTCAATCACAAGAAACAATGACCATACAAATTAGGAGGTGAACTCTTCCCCAGTTGAGCTTCCAGATGAGAACTCAGCCCTCCTTGACATCTGGATGTCAGCCTCAGGAGATCCTAGTCAAAAGACTCAGTGAAATTGCCCCTGGAGCCCTGATCCCCAGAAATTCTGAGATCATAAATGTGAATTGTTTTAAGTCTCTGCATCTGTAAGTCATTTATTATGGAGTAATGCAAAACTAACACGAGAGGACTGTGCTACCACAGTGCTTCTTTGTGCCCTTAAATTGTCCCCTTTAACACAGAGTCTTTCAGAAACAAGGACATGTTCCTCAGCTACGAACCCAGGGAGATGGGGAGTTGTGGTGCCACCATTCTGTTCGTGCTGCCCTGGATTTATGAATGGCTCTATCTTCCATTAGGTTGCAGGAAAGGGCTGGAGTATCTCTGTCCATGTTTAGAAGCCCATCCGTTTCCATTCCTTGTCAGCAGTTTGCATAAGTGAGTGGTTTTATTTCTTGCAAGAAAGGAAGGAAAACGCACGAGTTACCCCAGCAGTGGAAGATTTGTCAAATAAAGCTTTTAATAATGGGGCTGTTTGACAGTTTTATAGTTCTTCAACTTCCTGGCCATTTGAAGGTGGTAGGTTTTCAATAAAAATTAAGTCCTTTTCCAAGAGAAACTCGGTCCCCTGTTATTTTAAAACAACTAGTCCAGGGTGCACTGAAGCACCTTAACTCCACTACTGAAAGTAAATCTCCCTCCTTTTCCGTATTAATAACTCGGGCAATCCATCAGCCTGAGACAGACTGTGAGCCTTTTCCACTAGTATATCCAGGTGGCCTGATGAACCGCATCTGTAACTAGACTTGCTGGGTGATCATTAGGCTGTTCCTGAAAATAAATGGCCTGGTTTCTCTGCAGCTTACTTAAGTACACCAGGGAAGACCTGGCAAGCCTGGACTTGATCTTTAATTTCACTGGATTCTTCAAAAGTTTTTCTGGGTGGAAAAAAGTGGTTCAGAGATTAGGCCAGGAGGAGGGAGGTAGCATGTTGGAAAGGCCCAGGATTTGGAGTTCAAAGTCCTTGGTTCTAGAGGGCACTCCACTGCACACTACTGTGGGATCATGAGTTCATCACTTGACTTCTCTGATTTTGTTTCCCCTTTTGTTCACAAAGAAGTGGTGGTTAAAAAAATACAAAGTGAAAGCATAGGCTTAGAAGTCAACAATCTAGGGCTCAGACCCTATCTCCCTACTGGGGAGCGAACTGGTACCAGGGATCGAACTCAGGTCCTTGCGCTTGCACAGCAGGCAGCAAAATCACTGAGCTAAATCCCTGGCCTCAGGGATATTTATTTAGCTTTTCGATGCCTCAGCTCTCTCATACAAAAAAATGTAATGGCCATTTCTAGCAGTCTTTCAAGACTCATAAAATTCATCTCTGCAAAGAACTTAACCAAATTTTCTTGGTCCTTCCTAAGTGCTCATTCAATGCTAGTTGTCCCGGTTCCTGGCCACACCATGGTGAGGTCCTAGGAGTGGCATGGAGCCCCACCTCCATCCGGCGCTCCGCTTAGCCACCCAGGCACCTGCAAGACCCAGTTCCACTACAGCCCCCCTCCGCACCTTCCAGCTCTTCTGCTACCTGGTCCCACACTACAGAGGCACAGGGGATTATACTTCACATAGTTAAATGTGATAGATTAATAACTACCACAAATTGTCATTTTCTAAGCTGCGCTTGATGCTATGGTATTGCTGATTG
>NW_004624824.1:5869402-5913872 GCF_000247695.1 Heterocephalus glaber
GCATTACGTAAAGGTACAATTCCCAATGAGAAATGTAATTGTGTTGTATACCTACAATGTACCAATAAAAGAATTTAATACAAAAAAGTAAAAAAGAAATACGGATCTCCTCCAAGGAATAGAAAGCACTAGAAGCAAATATATAGGTTTTTCTCTTATTTTAAATCTTTTAAGTACAATTCAATTTAACAAACTAAAAATAACTTCTAAGCTTAGAATATATGGATAAGTAAATTATATAATAAACAGAATGAATAACAAAAGGGGCTACATCATACATTAAATAGCATAGTATCACTTGAAGATAGACAATGATAAGCTAGGTCTACACTGAAAATGCTAAAACTACTACTAAGAACAAAAACAAAAGTTATAGATAATCAACCAACAAAGGAGATAAAAATCAAATCATTAAAAATTCAATTACCAAAAGAAGTCAAGAATAAAGAACAAAAACAGATGAGATTTTTTTAAAAAACAACCTAATTGTATCAATAATTGGATTAAATTTAAATGAGTTCATGGCTTCAACTGACAAGGAGATATTTTCAGATTAAAAAGCAAGACCCAACTATACACTGACTACAAGAAAGGTAGTCTGAATATGAAAGTGCAAGTAAGTTTAAAGTAGACTGTCAGGAAATGATGCAACATAATAATAGTAACCATAGAAACCTGGAGTACATATATTAATATAGGACAAGCCATATCTAAGACTAAATAAACACCAGCAGGCCCAAAGAGAAAGCAAGTCATTCATACGGATAAAGTAGTTGAATCATCTGTAGAACATGACCATCCTAAATATTTATGCCTAAATGTTTATAACAGAGTTTCTAACTACATAAAGCAAAAAAGACAGAACTTAAAGAGAAATAAGTAGATCCACAGTTATATTCAAAAACTGTAATACTCCTTTCTCTATCCATAACTGATATAGCAAGTACACAGAAATGCAAGCATATAAGCTATTTGAAATAATGCCAGCAACAAAACTGACCTAACATTTGTAGAACAGTTCACCCAACAGCAAGAGAACACACATTCTTCTGAAGTCCACATGGAATTCTCACCAAGATAAACCATTTTATGGACTGTAAAACAGGTCTCAATATATTGGAAGGAGTTTTAAAAACCCAAAATATATTCTCTAGCCATAGTGAATTTAAATTAGAAAGCAATAAAGTGAAGACATCTAGAAAGAAAGCCATATGAAAAGTACTCAAATATTTGGAAACCAACACACTTCTAAATTGTCTGGGGGTCACATCCAAAAGAAAGATGAAAAGCACTTTAAAGTAAGTGAAAAAAGAAAACATACATATAAAAATTCGTGGGAAATAACTAAAGCAGTCCTTACATGGAAATGTATAGCCTAAATGCCTATATAAGAAAAGAAGGAAAGTCTCAAGTCTTGCAAATCAGAAAAAAGAGAAAATTAAACTCAAAGAAAGCAGAAAAGTATGACATATAACAAAGGCCAAAGTGAAAAATCAATAAAGTAGAACACCAATAAAACCTAAAGTTGTTTCTTTGACAAAAATCAATAAAACTGGTAAAACTCTAGCCAGACTTAGAAGGTTAAAAAAATGATAAAAGGCATAAATTACTAATACTAGAAATAATCAAAGTGATATCACCATAAACATCAAAAGAATAATCAAGGAATATTATGAACACTTTATTGAAATTTATGTCAATAAATTCCACAACTCATATGAAAGTAATCAGTTACAAAAAATAATTTGTATTCTCACACAGAAACAGAATAATTGAAAACTTAAGTTTTGAAATAAATACTATTTGGCTGGGGATTTAGCTCAGTGGTTCCGCCGCCTGCCTCGCAAGCGCAAGGTCCCAAGTTCAATCCCCAGTACCAAAAAAAAAAGAAAGAAAGAAAGAAATACCATTTGTAGTCTCTCTAACAAATGATGCTGGGAAAACTGGATATCCACATGTAGAAGATTGACTCATATTTCTCACTGAACTAAATTCAAAATAGATCAAAGATCTAAACGTTAAAATAGGAAATACATAATCGCTGAAAGATAAAATAGGTAAAACTCTTGAAGACATAGGTGTAAGCCAGGACTGGCTCTTGTGTGTGGTTGTCTGCCTTTGAACTCACTGTGTAGCCCAGGCTGGCCTCAAACTTGTCACAATTCTCCTGCTTCAGCCTCCCGGGTGCTGGGATTACAGGCATGCACCACCATGACTGGCTAGGACTTTCTGAATAGAACCCCAGTTGCACAGGAAATAATAACAAGATGTAACAAATGGGATTATATCAAATTAAAAAGTTTCTGCACATCAAAGACAACAACAAATAGAGTGAAGAGACAACCTACAGAAAGAGAAAAAAATTGCTAGCTATTTCTCAAATAGAGGACTAGTATCTAGAATATATAAAGAACTCAAAAAAATTAGATTCCTGCAAAATAAAAGACTCAATCAAATAATGGGCAAGTGAAATGAAAAGATATTTCTCAGAAGAAGTACAGATGACCAATAAATACATGAGAAAATGTTCACATTCCTGCCCATTAGAGAAATGCAAATTAAAATAAAACTGTGATGCCACCTTACTCCAGAAAGAATGGCTATAGTAAAAAGTCTAATAACAAATACTGGCGAGGATATGGGGGAAAAGGAACTCTTCCACATTGTTGGTGGGAATATAAACTAGTACAACCGCTATGGTAATCAGTATGGAGATCCCTCAAAAAAACTAAAACTAGAAATTCTATTTGACCCAGCTATTCCACTTCTAGGTTTCTTCCTGAAAGAGTTAAAGACATCATATTACAGTGATACATATAGACCCATGTTTACAACAGCAAAACTCATAATAGCTAAATCTTGCAAGCAACTTATATGTTTATCAATAGATGAGTGGATAAAGAAAATGTGGTATTTATACACAGTGGAATACTATTGTGCCATAAAGAAGGGTAAATTTGAGTCATTTATAGGGAAATGGATGCACCTTGAGACCATAATCTTAAGTGAAATAAATTAGACACATGAATTTAAATATCACATGGTTTCTCTTACATGAGAAACCCAAAAATATAACCAAAGAGCAAAATAATAGGAAAAAGGAAGATGGGTCTTTTGCAAAGGAGAAGGGTACCAAGAGATAGAGGAAATTAAAGGGTAGAGGGGGAAAGGGGATAAAAAAGGAATTAAGATGTTGCATAAATGGACCAATGGCCCACAAGGAATGTAGTCATTATGTACTGCTAACATGGACCACTATAAAATAAAAATAAATGACTGCTATTTACAATAGCATCAAAAATATGAAATACTTAAGGATATATCTGACAAAAAATCCATAAAACAGATACACCAAAAAATCTGCAAATCATTGCTGGAAGAAACTACAGAAGAACTAAATAAATGGAAATATAAACCTTGCTGATTGAAATGAGTTAAAGTGTTAACTCCCCTTCAATTCATCTATAGCTTCAAAATAATCCCAATCTAAATCATATTTATAGAATTTGAAAATCCAATGCTAAATTCATAGGAAAACGCAAAACCTCTAAAAATAGTTTTGAAAAGCATCTTTGAAATGTAACTCTGAAAAAGAGGAAAAAGTTGGAGAGCTAACAATACTCAGGAGACTTCTTGGTGTGTCCCTCCTGAACCTTACTGGCATTTTGAACAGTGAATGAGTACTATTTTTTCCAAAAAAAATAAAAAATGATAATTAAAAAATAAAATAAGAAAATGTAACATAAGTTTCTTCTCGATAAAATAAAGTCATATAACTTTTCTGAGCTTCAGTTTCCTGATTTGAATATTGGAATAGCAATACCTGCTTTATATTATACACTGCACTCACACATTTATTGTAGGACAGTGATTATTCACTTGTTGAACAAATATTTATTGAACATCTTGCTCTAGAAAGCTAATCTGCCTGATAGGATGGGAGAAGACATGTGCCCAGAAGCCAAGACTGGAGGGAAGTGAGTAAACACTAAGAAATTAATCAAATTTGCATATTCGGTAATTAATTCCGATTGTAAGAAATATGAATAAGGTTAAACAGAAAAAAGAGTAATTGGAGGAGAGAAACACCTAATTTAGGTAAAGTTTTCAGGAAACATCTCTTAGAAGAAGTAACATTTAAACTGAAATAACTGGGAAACGTGGGTCAGGTGACAAGCGTCCTACGTTAATAGAATAGAAAAAGGAAAGAAGAAGGGAGGCAGAGAGATAAGTTTCATTGTTTTTAGCTTTAAAAAGACTACTAGTGCCAACTAATCAGGGACAATAAAGTCTCTGCCCAAATCATTGGCACAAATGAGCCAGAGGCAAAGAAAGCCTTGTGTGCTCTCCAGGGCCGCTCCAGCCTCCCACCTCAGCATGTCATCTTGCCCAGGGTGGTGTGGTCAACAAAAACGCGAAGAGCACCTTCACCATCTCCTCTCCTCCTACTACCAGGACCTGCTTCCAGACAGAAATAAGAGGGAGACACCCGCCCAAGCTGCCAGTGGTTTAAAACGGGAGCAAGGGAAATGCTATCAAGCAATAGCAAACACACATAGATGCTTCTGACTATACAAGAAAAACAATGTCTAGAAGGATGAATCATATTCCTAACTCTGCTTGTCTCTGAACTTGGAGTCAGAACACATTACAGCAAGCCTGTGTCCCCTATACAGTAATTATTACAGCTCATGTTTATTAAATATTTCCTAGCTGCTAAGGCACCATGTTACATCCTTAACTTACATTATCTTATCTCATCCTCACAGCAATTCTATAAGCTAGGTATGATAATTGGTCTGTTTTATCAATGAAGAGATGGACACTTTGGAGTTAGAGGACATCTGAAGGTCTCAGAATAGGACGTGGCACAGAACTTAGCTTATACAATTACAAAGACTCATTTTTTAACCAACACGCTGACCTCCAATTCAAAAAGGATCAGTGACACTTGCATTAACAGTGTGCTTTGCGAATGCCAGGAGCTCTGTAGTCGCTGCAGTGTAGGTATGGTTTGTACCCCAAAGCTTGGTTCCCAGAACACTGGTATAATTGGTGGTGGGATCTTTAAGAGGTGGAGCCTAGTGGGAGGTGATGGGTCGTGACCTCACTAGGGAAGGGAGCCCTGTGAGGTAACTCTTGCAGGACCGGATCTGTTCTTGGGGAGCCATTGTTTAAAAAGAGCAAGTCTGGTTGTTTCTTGGCCCCTTGCTGTTTCTCTCTTCATGTGAGGTGGCTGGCACCTGTTACCAATAGGTGACACCACCTGCTATGCTGTGACACAGCCAGAGGGCCTTTGCCAGACATCTGAGTCATGCTGTTTGAAGTTTCTAGCCACCAGAATCAAATGTCAAATAAACTTCTTTTTTTCATAAAGTAGCTGTATTAGGTATTTTGTTATAACAAAACCAGAGACTATGACAGTATTTTTTTGTACTCCTGGAATTGAATCCAGGGTCTTTAGTAAGCCCCCTGCCCCCCCCCCTTTTTTTGAGACACTAGCTAGCTAAGTTGCTGAGTTGCCAGGCTGGACTCAAACTTGCAGTTTTCCTGCCTCAGCTTCCAAGATTGCTGGGGTTATAAACGCCAGGCACAGTTTAAGACTTAAACCAATGAGCCCGCTGCCACCTTGGCTGCACTGGAACACATGAAAAAACTAAAGGACATTGACTTACTGGTGATACACGCATTTTTTCTTTTATTATTAGTAACTATTAATTTTACAAAATATTGGACTTCAGTGCATATATTTTCAGTGCATATCCATCACTTCTTTATACCTCTTTATACCCCTTTCTTCTTATTCCCTGCTTTTTGTCCATTAATAGTCTACTTTCATGTCATTTTTTTATTAGTTAATGTTTGCAGTACATAATGTTTACATTCCTTGTGTGACGCTGGGACATGTACATAACACATCTTAATTCCTTTTTTCATCCCCTTTCCCTCCCCTTCCCTCTTTTTTAAATTCCGCAGATTAAAGAGAACATGGTATATTTGTCTGAGTCTGACTTCTTTTGTTCAACATGAAATGGATGCATTCTTGATTCAAATTCAAGCTGCCTAGGTTCATAATTGGTCTTCCCACTATTAATCCACACTCTTTCTGAAATTAGAGTCGTGCTAGTTTTGTGCCAAGCACTGGACTAGAAATATAAAATGTATGAAATTGTCCTTTCCTTTAAGAAGAATTATGGTTAGGAGAAAATGCTATGCCAAAAAGATAAGTCAAAATCAAGATACAGTCTGGGATACCCTGTGTAATAACAGCTATGTGAAAACTTCTACGTATATAATATTCAAAACCTTGACATTCTTCCAACATGAAAAATAATTCTACTCCTAATAACCTCTCCTAAAGAAATCAACAAAAATGTGATGATCAAAATGTAGGTACAAAGATATTTCCTGCAATAAAGTACATGATAGCTAAACTTGTCCCTCTGTCAGAAATATCAAACTAATTGTGATGGATCTATTGAAAAGGACATTGTACTGTCATTAAAATATTATGTTATAATATTATGTGCTTTTTAAATATCTTTCAGAGCTTTTAAGCACAAGAAAAAATGCAAAGTAAGAAAAGGATTTGGAGGCTTAGCATGATCTCAGTCATGGAAAATAAAAAAATATTCCTCATAACAATGTGAGAAAATAGGACAAAGAATTAATACTGGTTGCATCTAGGTGGTGGAGTTGTGGATGATTTTTGTTCTGCTTTCCTGTTGCTGTACTTTCAAATCTTTAAAAAGTCATTATATATTGTTTTACAGTCAGGAAAAAGTGAGCATATGTGATGGTTGATTGATCGTGTCAACTTGAGTAAGAAACGCTCAAGTAAATTGGCTCAGCAGAGTTCTGGTTGCAGAAGACCCACGCAAGGGAGGAAACAAAGAAGCAAGGCTCACTTGCCTTTCCTTCAGAGGAGCTCCAGTCTTCGCTTTCACCTTGGACATCATCTCCTGGATTTCAGCACAGACTTTTCAGCCTCTAGCATGGACCCTTGAGCCTTCCAGTGAAGACCCTTCACCCTCCTGAGATGGACCCACACGGGACACTCCACAAAGCTCCTGGCCTTCAACTGGATCCTTCAGATCCCCAGAGCACAGTCAGACCTTTTGTACATTTCCACACCCAACTCTGTGAAGGGCCATCATAAGCCAATCTGTAAATCCTTATATATTTGTATATCTCATATTAGATCTATTTCTCTGGTAAACCCTGAATGATACAGCATAAAATTATGTGTGGTAGAAAAGTCTAGAAGAAAATATAGAAAAATATTAACAGTTGTCATGGTGGTGGTGACAGAGTTGGGAGTTCGTTTTTTGTTTCAAGATTTTATGTAATGTAGTCTCACTTTTGTAATGAAAAATATGTGAAATTAAGCATTAGGAATGCCAGCATTATTTACAAGTCTGAAAAGTTGGAAACAATATAAATATTCAATTGGAGATTGGTCAAATCAGTCATAGAGTTACTACAAATGTGTACATTGTGCAGCCACTGGAAATAATGATTCCAATGGGCTTTTAATCATGGAGAGGCATATTTATAGCATATATTTAAACCAAAAGTATGTGTCAAAAATATCTCCCAAACTTTTAAATAGAAAGACTATGAAGGAAAATGTTTAGAGGAAAATATATCTAAGTATTACCCGTTGTTATCTACAGGTTGTGATTTTTATTTTAATTGCTGTGTACTGCTCTATTATATACATAAAGAACAAATGTAGCTTATATTTTTAACACAAGAAGAAAGAACAATACTCAAAAAACTTTCGAACTGGTCCTCTTTTCCTAGGTGAGGAACAAAAGCTCTCCCAGGGACAAGGCTTTAGCTCTCTAGATTTAGAGGCAAGTAGCTCTGGCCCCTGGATAAGAAATGTCAGACCTCAATTCATAGATATGGGAAAGTCTTTAGGCCATAAGGGGCTAGGAGACCTCTGCCAGCCTCCAAAATCGCCCATTCAAAGAGTGCATCCTGCCTGGGTCATAGCACAGCTCTGTATTGTATTTTTTGTGTGGCCCTCAGCTCTTCTCTCAACTTCCCGGAGCCTTGATTCACTCATGTTTTGTTTACACAGTACACATGGTGATCAGTTGCATGATGACCCCAATTCTTCCCCCTCTTCCTATGGGAACACCCCTTGGCAAGATCCTACAGCCAAGTTCCTTGACCCTAGGCCCAGCCATGGAATCTGCTTGAGCCAATAGGATGTTAACAAACACAATGCAAAGCAAAGTCTTGAAATGGGCTTGCACTACTGTTGTTACCCTGAGAACGTGCCCAGGCTGGCTTGCTGGAGGATGTGGAGCAGAGTTACATTGCTCCTGTTACCCCAGCCAAGCCAGCTTACATCAGCCAATAACCAGCCAATCCACAGACCGGGGAGATTGCCTAGCAAGGATCAGTACCACCACCTAACCAACTCCAGGCTGACCTCAGATACAAGAGGACAAAGTCCTTGTTGTATGCCACTAGAGCTTTATGGTTGCTTGTTTTGCAGCACAATGTGACAATAGACAATACAAGCACTCTTTATATGTAACCATTCTTCCAGGACTGGCCATAGAGTGACAAAAAGATAATGGTGCCACTCATAGGGTGTGGGAAGTCACAATTAAATAGCAGAAAACATGTAATGTGCTTATCCTTTAATACACACTAGCTCCTATTGTGTTTGGTCACACTGCTACAGATCACTTGCATCATTTCCAGGATGGTGGATGTGTGAGGGCAGTGTGCCACCTGGCTGGATCCTCACTTTTCGGTGAGGCCTTGGATATCTGTATTAACCGTGGTTACCTTCAGAACCAAAGGGGGCTAGACAGATTCATAGATACATAGATCCATAGAGAGATGGGGCTAGAGATGGAAGTATTTACACATATACTGACAGACTAATGATTGAACTCAGGACCTTCACACTGAGCTGCATCCCAGCCCTTTTTTTATTTTTTTATTTTGAGGAAGAGTCTTATTAAAGACTTGCCTAGACTGGACTCAAACTTGCCTCACTCCCCCAGAATGCTGGGGTTATAAGCATGTGCCACCATGCCAGCCAAGTGGGGCCATATTTTGATGCCCACCATCCCTTTTCTAAGGTTTGGACAGTTCAAGGTAATTGTGCTAATTGTGGTCAAAGAAGATCACCCTCTTTTTCTATTCTTTCTACCATTGTGCATTCTTTTTTTCCATCAAAGACTTTTAGAACTTCTGCTCAAGAACCTTGAGTAAAGAGGAATTGCTATGTCCTAGGTGCATTTCAGAGCACAAGAGGAGGCCGAGCAAGAGACTAAGACATCGTCTTTGAACAGAAGGAGCTCATGAGAAAGTAAAGGAGTTAGTGGCCAGTATTACTCCCTTTCCTGACCATCATCACCCCCACGAGTTAGTCTCTTGCTATGACACCTTCATTGACATCCTTAGAGGCCATCACTCACAGTAGTTAAGAGCAAGTACCAGAGCCAGACTTCTGAGTTTAAATCCCAGCTCTGTCACTTGTTATCTAGGTGATACTGAGCAAGTTTCATACTCTGTGTGTGTGTGTGTGTGTGTGTGTGTGCCTTAGTTTCATCATCTAGAAGATGGATAATGAACACATACCTTTGCAAAAGAACATAATCCTGTGAATAGTGTACCTGCAACATAGCAAGCCCTCATCAAATCCTAATTAGTATGATTATTACTCCTCTTATAGTAATTCTCCATGTTTATGACTTTCAGAGAATATAACTAGACAACAGTTTCTCTCTCTCTCTCTCTCACTTGGGTAAGAGTTATTCAAATGCTGTATGTTGCATTAGATACCCCAAGACTCACATCATACCAAACTAGTGATTTCAGTGAAAAGAGATGGTAGATTCAACTGAAGTATCTCAGGAGAAATTATGATTGGCCCAGCTTGGGCCATGCATATCCTTGTGCCTGGACATTGGTCTACCCTATCTGATACAATGAGTTCCCTATCAGATGCCCAAAAACAGAAAAAGACCTGGTAGACTTATAAAACTGCAGACAGTCACAAATGGGAGGTAGTGATAATAAGATAGACGTAAGTAATTGATTTCCAAAAACCATCTACTGCCTTTTCACTTTCTGGGCATCTTCCTAACCTGTATTGAATCTAGGGTAGTGATTGTCACCAAGACCACAGGATGGAAAGAAGAATGTTTAATGGCCTTCTGAGCCCAGGTTTTTAATAAGTAATATGGTACCTCCTCTTCATTGTCTTATGCCCCCTACCTGCTGGATGAAGATGATAATTAGAAAATAGAGGAGGAAGATGCCACAAGGTTGAAGGTGCCTCATCCTCCACTTAGATCTGCCCACATAACTGAGTACTGTTACCTAACAGAAAACCATGTGTCTGGGCTATTTGTGACATCCATCTAACCATCTAGTATTATAAGTAGTACTACTAGAACCATAAAGAAGGTCAAAATCATGAAAAGTTTAAAAGTGAAGGTTAGGAGAGCAGAAAAGGGGCTCATCAATTTGATGGGATGATTTAAAGTCTATAATTCTGAGATGATCCAACAAATCAAAAATACAGGCAAATGTCACTTGCTCTACCTCCCAAAAGATATTGAAGAGGACACTGAAAGATGATGATGAAACTCTGCTTCTGCTCATCATGCTTGATGAAAGAAAAGTCTCCATTAAGTCGGCTAAGATCCCCACAGCAATCCTGGGGCAGGGAATTTACTTCAGGAAAAATCAGTAAGGATGTGCTTGCTTCATTAGGTACTCATCCATGTGGAAGATGGACCAAAGAAAGATGTACTTCTCCACTTCTCTAGAGAAAGAGCCCAACAGTTTTTGATGAATACCCCCATAGTCTGCACCTGCAGCTTTTAAACAGTTGGCTTAACAACTGCCTTTAATTTCACTAAACATAAGTTATTGATCCTTATCTCTGTTGCCTGGAAGCCCAATCCTGATTGTTAATTGAGCTATTGATTTTTTTTGGCTCACATTAACTGTTCCTGAAGGGGGGGATCCTGCATAATGTGGACAGGTGAGCTAGGAAGGTGGAGGAGGTGGGGGTCATGCAAGGAAGTGATTTTAATTAGTCATAATAGCTTCATACTTAGCTGACTGGTTTATAATACAAGCAGTGACATACCTAGAGACCAGGCAGCAAACCAGTAGTCATTCTTCTATAGAAAATTCAATTGGGTCAATTACTTAGCTGTCGTGTGATTTCAGATAGTCACTTAACTCAAAGTGAACCTCTTGCTGAGTACATCAAATCCCTAGCTCAGCCTCCAACGCAGACTCAAGTTGGAACTGTAATCACTCAGGTTGGCTCCTCCCTTTGCTTTCTGATATAGCATTTTAATGCTTAGAAAGTTCCAGCAAAGAAAATGACCAATTACAGGAAAGTGGTTACATAAAAGGACTTATATCTCTGCCCCTGGAATGATTATATAGTCCCTCATTGACACCATTTAACTTGGCAGAGAAAATTCCACAGTGAGATGCATCATAAGTTTTTAAAAGTCATGTTCCAGAGAAATGTATATAAGATTAGTTCTATAAAACAAGGAATCATGAGTTACATGGTCCATGAGTTGCATGGTCCATGAGTTACATGGACCAAGAGAAAGGTGTGGAAGGATTCACCAGAGGTGCTAATACTGGCTAGGATTGGGGTGGGCATGCAGCAGACAAAGGGAATGCAAGTATATTCTTTAGGATTTAATACTTATGTACACAATACTTACTAGGCGTCAGCCACTACTTTGGATGTATTATAAATATTAACTCGTTTTACTTAACTCAGACTCCTACTGACTACCTGATACCATTATTATCCCCCACAACAGATGA
This sequence comes from Heterocephalus glaber, assembly GCF_000247695.1. The sequence goes on from NW_004624824.1 coordinate 5,881,244, forward strand.
GGGACAGAGTTTAGTCATCACTTGAGTAAGGTGGGGTAAGTGATACACCTGAAATTTGATGCTGTGATCTGAGCATATAAGCACTATGTTCTGCGTGTACAAGGAGAGATGCCAGTAGATAATGGTGATTAACATACGGTACAGTACTGGTATTCTAGGAAATTTTCATATACTCTTCAAATATTTTATGATAAACATGAATTATGTATTCCACTGGGAAAAAAATAAAGTATTATTTAGTTCCACTCAATCAGACCATTGGCCTAATTTACTCATTTAACCAGTGGGTACACAGTAGAACTGGAATTTGAATTAAGGCCTTTGTAACTCCAAAGCCCATGCTAGAAATTAAAGCATAGGCATCATTACATCACGGTGCCAACATTCCAATTAAAAGTCACTGCTAACTCAAGTGGTCACTGACTCATGGTGTACCTATTAGGTCTTCACAGGTTTCCAGACACAAATAGGGAATTCAACAACATGATTACAAAATAGTGCTTGCAACTGAGCTCCAGAAAAGAAGTACTTAATTCATTCTGCCAGTAATCAAGACACAGCTTTCAAGGGAAGGACCAGCTTAACCAAGCTTTCCTTGAAGTATTAGTATTCACCAGAAGGGAATACAGAGGGAGGTATGTCAGCTATGTGGATGGCCTTGTGCAGAGTGTGGAAGGATGATGATAATAATAAAAAGATGACAGTGGCAGTAGGAATGATGGTGATGATGATGATGATGATGATGATGATGATGATGATGATGATGATGATGATGATGGAGGTAGTGGTGATAGTGACAACAATAATGAGAGAGGAGGAGGATAAAGTGGTAGTGATGATGTTGGCAGTGGTAGTGTTAGGAATGATAGTCATGACAATAATGGTGATGCTGATGATGGGAGACGGTGGTAGTGATAATGAGAATGAGGAAGAAGAGAAGGTGGTGATGATGACGGTGGGGTGATGATAGTGGCAATGATGGTGATAAAGATATTTTATTGAGTGTTTATTGAGGTAGCAAAGTTAAAAACTGCATAACTAATTCAACTCCATGATGTAGATCCCATCAATATCTCCATCTTATGGATGGAGAAATGGAGGCTCAGAATGTTTAAACAACTTCCCACAGACCATAAACTGAAAACCCAGGATCAGTGGACTCAGATGAGGTCCCTCCAGCCCCTGCACGCTAAGCACATGAGCACATCAGGACTTACAAAGTGGATTCAGATGGCAGGAGCACGGGTTATAAGTGGGAATGTTCCTAAAGGGGTGGCCAGACTAGAACCAGGTGCCAAGGATCTCCAATAGTCTTCGTGCAACATTCTGAGTCATATTAAGTGACTGAATTCTGTTCCATGCAGTTGTCCCTATTTTCAAAACTCTTGTATTCTTGTTGGTTATCAGCTGAGAGCCATTCCCCACTTCTGGAGCTGCCCTCATCCCCTTGATGCCTTCCTCGCAGCTTTGGAGCCAATAACAGCAGACTGAGTCCCTCTCACACTTTGAAGGTCTCCTCCTTCTTGTATCTCATCTCTTGGCCTTAGCCAGGAAAATGTCTCCACTTTCAATGACTCATGCATTTAGATTGGGCACATGCAGAAAAACCCAGGATAATCTCACTATCTTCAATCTGTTCCCTTTGTCACATCTTCAAAGTCACTTTGCTATACAAGATATGATATTTACAAGTAGTAGTGATTAGGGAATCAACCTCTTTGGGGGACTAGTATTGTGCCTACCACACCTCTAGAGGTTTTTATGCATTTAGGAGACACAGTGTATTTTGGGGGGTGTTTCCAGTAGGAGAGATGCAAAGGGCTATGTTACACTCTTAAACCCCTTTACATTAAACTGAGTGGCCTTTACAGGTCAGCCCACTCCCCAAAGGCTAGAAATATCAAGAATCCAGTTCCTTATTACCATATTCGTTGGGATCATAGGCACTGATTTTACTGTAGTGGAAAACCACTCAGTAATTTTCCAGAGAGACTAGTTGCCTAGGGCAAAGCCCTTGTGTCCTTGGCATACGCTCTACTTTACCCTTATAAATACAGGTAATATGAAATTATCTGTCCAAATCTTACCTCCACCACTTGCTAGCTGCAAGCCTTTCTTAGCTTCTCTGTAGGATGTGGATAGTGAGAACTTCTTACTCAGAGTTGATACAGGAACTGATTATAAAGTTCCCCTTACAGAGCCTGCACATGGCAGACACTCAATAAATTCTCACTCTCATTCTCCATACCAGAGAGGAGGCCAGGAACCAGCCAGCTTGACCTGAAAGAAAGTAAAATCTGACCAATGAAAGACCTTAGTGGGGATAGACATTTATTCACAGAGCTTTTGATCCTGACATGTGGGGTAAAAACCAACACAGCTTCCAGTAGTTCAACATTGAACTGGAAGAATTTCTATGGTAAAAGCAGCTCCTTAGAAAGGCAAAAATAAGCCTGCATTTACTTGTATTTGTATCTCTTGAGACCTTTTAATGATTTCTTTTAATGATATCCCCCCTAAAAGATACTTTTACACATTTTTCCCAATTGCCATCTTTCTTGAAATTTCAGTGCCTCAGATATATTGTAGATCTGTTTATGTACTATATGTATACCTGTGCTTTATGCATAAAAGATTTCTTATCTACCCAAGGACAAGTTTTTACCCCTTTGGGCATAATATCACCTCCATCAAGAATGTATGTTTCAATTAGTGATTCTCAGCAAGGGGTAATTTTGGCAATGTCTGAATATTTGGTGACATCTGGGAACACTGGATTACCACAACTGAAGAGAGGGTTGCCACTGGCATAAAGTAGGTAGAAGCCAGAATGCTGTTAACATCCTACAACACACAAAACAGGCCACCATCCAAAGATTTATAGGGCCTAAAATGTCATTAGTATTGAGGTTGAGAAACCCTTAAACCAATTCACTCTTTGTTGTTGTTGTTAAATGAAAAATCAAATAACCTGAAGAACCCGTTTATCACAAACCCGTATCATAAATATGAAAACTGTACACAAGATGTGTTCATCCATAGCTATGGGCACACCCATACAGGGCTCAGGAAGTCGTTACCAGGCATCAAAGTGCAAAATGGCTGTTCTTCCCATAATTCTTCACTGCATCAACTTAGAGAGCAGATGTGGCTACAAACAGCTCAGACCCCTTCCTCACATCAAGCCCCAACCTGCACCTCAGCAGGGAACTGTTTGACAAGTGTACTCTTCTTGTCAGTGCCAGTAAAGCTTCCAAAGCCTCTGTCTCCAAAATGGAGGTGCTCTCTGAAGAGCACATCCTGGCAGCTGTGGCCAGGGAGATTCAAACAGCCATTGCTTCTGGGTGTGGAGTCTGACCTTGTGCAGGCAGGAGTTTGGTTTGGAAGAGAGAGCAATGCTCATTTCTGAAGACTGTCAAGTGAGAACTACTCTGGGCTGAGTTGCAGGGAACTGGAGATCTATAAACCTTTTATGTGCAGGGAGAAAAGAGCCAGCCCTGTTTCCATGAGTTTCCCAGGCAAGAGGAGATGAGCAGAGGCTGAGTGACAGTCAGGCAAGGAGCAAGACTCCCTTTTATTAACAAGCTCATAACGCTTCTTTAAAACATAAATTAAAGCTAGAAAACTATCCTTGGATGTACTCCCAGAGGGGAAGAGGATGGGGGCTGTGCTGATCAGCCTGGCTGTGACGTTGCAGGTTACAAGCTCGTACAAGATCAGCTTAACATCCAGAGACTGCAAAGCACACCCCAGGGCAAACTGCACTTGCACTTTGGCCCCACATAACTGGCACCTGCAGTCTGTAGCCTCCTGTGGATCCTCAGAGAAGGAGCAAATCTAGCCCTGACTGTTAGTCCTGTGAGAGGGACCTTGAGAGCTCATTCTTCACCAGTGGCACCGGACACTGAGCTGGAGATCTGTAAATCACAGGGACAACTGTCCTATGCTGGAGCCCGTAGGCCCATCCTGAGACTTCACTAATCCAGATGCAAGCCCTTGACCTGGGCACAAATGCACGTTCCAGTCATTTTTCTTGAATTTCCTCTTTCCCTACCCTGAGTTTCTTTTCTCTGTTCTTTCTGGCCCATTTCCCCCTTCCCTCTCTGCTTTCCTTTTTTCTTCTCAAAAAATTCCTATTGCTATCATATAAGGTAAAGCACTCCTCATCCCTCATGGGAGCAGCTAAAATCATGTCACCCTGCCATATATAATTTCCATTGGCTTCCCGTTTCAGCTAACGAAGGCCCTGAGCACACAAAACTCCAACCTTGACTCCCACCAATTTTATGGCCTCACTCTCAAATACTACCATACACAACACACACACACACACACACACGCACACCACTTTCTATCCGTCCCAGGCACAGTGCATCATTTTAAGCCTGCACATATAATTATATTCCTAAATGACTTTTGGTAGGCTGAAAGCTTTCTATTGATTTGTTCATTGACATATTGACATTTCGTAAGAATGGGATGCATTTAATTTTGTTATCCCTGTTTCCTAGATCTAGAAACAGAGGTTTAAGCTGACGTGACTGTCAAAGAGAACATAGCGCTAGAGATGAGATGGAACTCGAACACAGGCACACCCAGTAACGTCACCACACAACCTTGCTCCTCCAAGACCTGGGTCATGGTGCTCCTTGAAAACTCTCTTTTCTTACCTGAATATGACCCTTTGCTTTTCCACTCTACTCTGTGTGTACCCTGAAATTATTTCATTTTATTTTATTTAGCAATTTATTGAATGCCAAAAACGATCATAGACCCAGGCAATACATGTTATAGAAAGCAATCCCCAAAATGAGGCTGCTAGATTGTTAATTCTGTGAGGCCAGGCACCAAATCTGTCTTATTTGCCATGTCCCTGAGGCCTAGCACACCACTTGCTATAGAGCAGGTGTCCAGCACCCATTCAGTGAAGAAAACAGAATAGATGAATGACGGCAATGTCAGAACAAGGTATCGCCTTCTTACAAGATCTCACCTTGAAAATAACTACCAGAAGCTGGGCATGGTGGCATATACCTATAATCCTAGCACTCTGGAAGGCTGAGGCAGGAGGATCACAAGTTCAAGCCTAGCCTGGGCAACTTAGTGATTTAGCAAGACCTTGTCTCAAAAACTTTGAAAGAGCTGAGGTGTAGATCAATGAGAAGGCCAAACCCCAGTAATAATAAAATTAAATAAATAATCACAAGGAAGCGTTCTCAGGGGAACTGTCCCATAGACACATCTTATTGACTGCCAATCACATAATTCCTTCAACAAATATTTATTGTTTAGACTCGCTATGCACTGTGCCCTGTGTTAGGTGCTGGAGATACAATAAAAAACAAAACACCATGCCCTTGAAGAGAGAAGCTGGCAGAAGAACAAATCACAGCACAGGGTCCTAAATCTGCTACCACAAGAGTATGAGAGGGCAGCACAATGGCACAGCCCCTCATCATACATGAGGGATCTCGGAGGCTTCCTAGAGAACTTGACATCTGAGCCATGACTGGAAAGATGAGCTGGAAGTAGCCAGATGTGTGTGTGTGTGTGTGTGTGTGTGTGCACATGCACCTGCAGAGGGCACTGAAAAATGTGTTCCAGATAGAGGTATCAATACGTGCATGACACAGAGGAGCGAGAAAACAAAAAATGTGTTATTTATTATTATCTATATCATTAGTTAATATTATTAATTGATATTATTGTTTTGATGTGTTGTTATAATTGTAATTACTATTATTATATTATTATTCATTTAAAATATTACAGTTTTTACATGTGCTAAGCATACAAGATTGTAAGGCACTTGGATCTGGAGAAAGAGTCCCTCCTACATCATATTGAAGAGCTTGGGTTTTATCCAGAGAAATTATTAATCTCATTCACATAATGCTGGAAGGAGAAAAAGGAAAGAAGGAAGAAAGGAAGGGAGGGAGGGAGAGGAAGAGGGAGAAAGAGAGAGAAGAGGATGAGGACTGAGGACGGGAAGGGTAGAGGGAGGAAGGAAGGGAGGGAGTAAGAGAGAGACAGAGAGACCTCAGAGGAGAGAGAAGGCTTCCTGGACCTCAGTTCTGTATTCTGGAAGGAGAATGAGAGTCCCAGCTGCTTTGGTCACCCACTCCTCTGAGACTAAGGCACGATGCCCGACACCTTCAGTTTCAAGGGGAGTGGACTGTTCTGGCTCGTGGTCTCAGAAGTCTCAGTCCTTGCCCAGTTGGCCAGCTCCAGGAAGAAGCAGCATGGCTGAAGGGTGTGGGTGGAGGGAAGCTGTCACATCCTGGCAGCCAGGAAGCCGGAAGTGGGGAGAGAAGAAGGGAGCTGGGGAGAGAGATGTATCTTTCCAGGTCATACCTCCAGGGATCACCTCTCACCAGGTACCACCCCAACACCAAGTCACCTGTCGCACCTCCACAATTCAATCACCTCCCAAAACCCCACCTCGGAGTGCATGAGGCTCTTAGGGAACGTTCGTAATCTAAACCATGACAGCAGTCTTCTAAGTACACAATACTTATTCCACGTGGTGGAAGATAAAAACACAACACAGGAAATATAGCAGCATCACGGGGGGTCTTTTTCTATGCTTCTCCCCTAAAAACTTCCCTGGAACCCTCATTTCCAACCTTATATGCCCACATGGAGGCAGGGTCTAGGTAATCAGACATGGAGCTCACCGGTCTCAGTGACCCCTGCACATCAGACTTTCTTCCTTGATGTGTTGTCACTTGTTACATTTTTTACAATAAATTTCTATTTTTAAAAGTGTTCATTGTTAGATTTCACCATGCTGATCATCACATTAAAGCAAATCAGCTAGAGGGGTGAATGGGAAGGTGGATGATTAAGACAGGGAACAGTATCAGGCTTCGTCTGTTAGCCTGAGTGGCGACATCATCTTGTCTTTGCACTCAAAGGAGCAATACACACCAGACATGCTTGAGAGAGGGAAGAGCAAACTTGAAGAACATGATGCTAAATTTGGCTAAGATGTTGCTAGAGAATCTGGTGCTGTTATAGTCACTCTGTGGCTGAGCTTTGCTCTATTTGGAATATTCTTTTCCTTCTCCATACATGCTTCAGATCTCAGCACAGTTATCTTCAAGTCAGATGACATTAATGGAGGCCAAACTGCATGCCAAGTCCTGGGAAATTTTTTTAAAAGTATGCCTCATTCATTCACTGTCACTGAGGAGCTCAAAATCTAATCCATAGGGCCGGGGATTTAGCTCAGTGGCTCCAGCGCCTGTCTCAAAAGTGCAAGGTCCCGAGTTCAATCCCCAGTACCAAAAAAAAAAAAAAAAAATCTAATCCATAAACAACTTAAATTAGATTAAAGGAAATAAGCTTCAGATAGCCGTTACCCTGCATAAGGCCCTTACAGACAGCTTTATGTCACAACCTCACAGCGGTACCAAAAGAATTGGTTCTACTAAGTCCCACATCAAGAATGAGGACTGGATGGATGTGTGGATGATATGTTTGTGACATCTGTCACCCCACTGATCACCAGGGTTGATTGTGGCTGGCTAAACAGATGTCCCCTTTCCCCTCATCACTCCATGTGTGCCCTTCCCTGCGCTTCGTCAGAGGACAACCACCCTGGATAGAGGAGGACTGTTTCCTTGAGCAAGGCTATATGGGTAGCTGCGCCTCCCCTGCTAGAACTTCCAAACAAGCTCTCAAGAATGAGGACTGGAGCTCTCAGAAACTCAGTACCTGAGGAGGAGGAGGGGAGAGAGGTACTGACTCTAGGATGGTATGCATGGATTAGAGCTAAGAGCTGGAGGAGATGGTGGAGCGACAGCAGGAGGCCTCTGAGACAGCCCCAGTTGGAGGGGCCAGATCTAGGGCAGTGGTGGTCAGTGTATGGTCAAGGGAACAAGAGCAGAAATCACCTCTGATATTCACCAGTAAATACTTTAAATGGCTGATGCCAATGAGGGAGAAAAAAAAATCAAGATGATCTTCTATTATACCCATCCACCTTTCTGAATACACACATGTGCTGATCCGGAACTCTTTCTCACCAGGAAGGATGGCCCATGGGTGTGCATGTCTGTTTCATACCATGATTTCTCCAGTTCTCTGCATTCCATGTACGAGTATGGGAAGTTCTTGTACCTGCCCTGTCCACACAGCCTGCCCCTGGCTATGCTCTGCCATGCTCCCTGTGCTCACTATGCCCAGCCTCATCAGCTTGCATTCCGCCACTCAAACCCAGCAACCATGGCTGCCCTAGTGGTTTCACTCTTCCTCCCTTGCTCTTCCTTCGGCCTTAAGCCCAATGGCCAGGTTCCTGTAAAGCTCTTTTCTTCATTGAAGCCTCAGCTGGAATTTTACCTCTAGAGAGAAGGCTGCTTGAGGTCCTGCCCTCAAAGATCTGCAAAGAGAGAGACTGATTTTTGTCTTCTGTATTTGACATTACAAGAAAATCCTAGGTGCTTTAAGAATAAACATTGTAGCTAACAGAAGTACCACGTGCAGAATGTCATTTCCATGTAAATGACCCAGATAGGGAGAGCAGTGACTCACCCCAAGAAGAATCTACCTGGGGGAAAACATGTCGTTTACAAGAACGATGCCAGATGTTGGACTCAAGGATGACCTACTTTTGACTTTTGTAGGCCACCAAGGGAGATAAGCGAACTTGAGGGCAGGCAAAGCAAGAGCAGCAGAACAGAGTTCATTTAGAAGTGACTTTACGTATTAACTTAATTCCCAGTATAATTCAGGAGCCTGATAGGGGATGGAGGAATAATGGAAAGAAAGGAAGCCTTTAAAAGTGCTGAAGAGAGCAAGCCCCATAATTCCATCTAAAAGTAATGGTAGCTGAAATTGGTTGTCCCTGATTTGAATAATCTTGATGGCATCGTTATTTTTAATTGTGATTAGTGGTCTTAATGTGCTAATAAATAAGACTAGAGACAAGCCACAACCTTGCCTTGTCCCACAAGCGATTTGAAATGGAGACAGCTCGAGGCAGGCAGCCACTGGCCAGAAGGAGCTGCAACCAGGACAGGTGCTTTAGCACTAAAAGATGGTTTTCATGAGCTTTTGAGACAGAATTCTTGGGAGTAAATTTCCTGCACTCCAAGGCCAAGTGATTCCACCAAAAAGTACAGAAGCGCTTGACCTGACTTTCCTTGTGGTAGCTTTTTGAGGAGAGGAACTCCCTCTACCAAAGGAAGTCCCTCTACCCTTTGCAAAGTGACACCCAGAAGCCTTGTTCCTGGTTTGTTAACAACATCATCCAGCCCTGGCAAGTGCATAGTGGCCTCCTGGAAATTTCCCTGGATATTTTGAAGATATTCTCAGCAATAGGAAATTTTTTATCTGGTTAAACAGACAGGTAAGAGCCCAGCTCTGGAACCAAAATGGCGGTAAGACACTAGGTAAGAGACTAGACCAGAACCAAGATGAAGAGCAGCCAGGACTCCAGCATCACCATCCTCTGCCTGAGGGAAGAGCATTCATCATCGAAGGCTACCCTAGCAAAGTACCACAGACTAGGCAACTTGAGACAACAGAAACTTTTTTTCTCTCAGCTCTAGAGGCCAGAAGTCTTCAATCAATGTGTTAATGGGGCCATGCTCTCTTCCAGCTTCTTGTGGTTGCTGCAGATCCTTGGCATTCCTGGCTTGCTGCTGCAGCAGTCAAATTTCTTCCTCCACTGTCATGTGGTCACCCTCCTTCTGTGCATTCTTGTCTTCATATAGCATTCTCCTCTGTGTGTGTCGTCTCCTCTCCTTATGACACCAGCCATATGGGTTAAAGGCCACCTCACTCCTGAGTGACCTCATCTCAGCTTACATCTTAATTACACCTGCAAAGACCTTCTTTCCAAATAAGGTGGCAGTCACAGGAATCACAGATTAAGACTGCAACATGATTCACTACTCAACAGGAAGTAAATTACTATGATGAGAAAAAAGACAAGGACACACAGAGGGAGGGTGAACATGTGACATGTTAATTTCAGTGAATGAATGCATGAATGAATTAATGAATGAATGAGTGAAGGAAGTATTCAGTCATGCATGTGGTGGCCTCAGTGCTTCTGGAGATGTCTGAGGGTCTGGGATAACACATAAATAGGACCCCATACACCCACTTGTTCCAGAGCTTGGCAGAAATACAATCACAATGTTGGCAGCCAGGATCCAATCTCTTCAAATATCAAGCCCCTTGATTAAACCAGTCCTCTTGTCCTATCTTCTTCTTCTCCCCCAAACAAATGCTGGGCTCACCCTTGCCCCATGATTCACCCTAATTTATTCTTGTCATTCATCTGCCATGGTTGGCCCACAGTAATATTCTACTTCAAGTACCAGGAAAACACGCTGCTACCAAGGAAAGAAACTATTGATAAACAAGCTTATGTGGGCAATAGGCCAGTCACTATATGCTTCATAGAATGGGTTCTCTTGAAAGATAGCTGCCATTAACAGCAGTAACCTGGTATTCATATTAACCATATGAGCACCATTGGTATTAGTTGGCTAGTGAGGCTATAACAGTGCACTCCTACCTGATTGGCTTAAACCACGTAAATTTATTTCCTCTCAAATTTGGAGGCTAGCTGAAGATCAAGATTTGGGCAATGTGGTTCCTTTTGAAGGCTATGATGGATCTGTTCTATTCCTCTCTCTTAAACTTGCAGATAGCTACCTCCTTCCTGTGACTTCCCCTTGTCTATGTCTGTGTCCAAATTTCTTCTTTGCAGGAAGAGACCCATCATACTGAATTAGAAAACACCCTAAAGATCTAGTTTTAAATTACCTCTTTAAATATCCTTTCTCCAAATGTAGTCATGATTCTCAAGTCCTGGGGATTAGGACTTCAACATAGGAATTCAGAGAAGACAATTTATCCCATACCTTTGTTTCCATTTGCGTTATAGATACCTAACGTGAAGTCTTCAAAGTCAAATTTTAAGAAACAGTTCCAGGGACCCAATAAACTTTAGCTTCATTCATTTTAACCTTGGGCCTGTCTGGGCTCAGGTTTCCTGATATGAAAAAATAAAGAGTCTGAGACACTCGATTTTGTAGGGAATTGGAAAATGCAGATCACTATTCTCAAGCTTATCCATAGTCCTGGACAATCTCAACTTTGTGTTCCAAGTTCCAAGTCAGAGGAAGTGAGAATATAGCAGAGGAATCTTGGTTGTTTGAATTAGCTGGGCCTTGTAGAATGGGTAAGATTTAGTTGAGTGGATGTGAAGAGGGAAATTGTGCCAGACAGACTAAAATATAAACAAAGGATCCAAGAGAGAAAGCTCATTTTTCCCTTTATTTCTGAGAGCCTAGTAGATGCACCCTGTACTCTTAGATTTCACAAAAGAAATACTTAGCTTGGAGGGTATCATTCACCTTGGTTTGGGATTCAGAGCCCTAGAGACTTAAAGGTACTGTGTCCCATTTTGAAGCTCTTCTCCATCTTTCAAGTGTTTCTTATTCCCATGTGTCTGTTCTTGCCAATTACCATACTAAGCTAATGGAGGGGAGTTAACAGGAAGTGTCAGAGAGTTTTATAAAATTATCATGTCAACTCTCTTCCTGTCAGCGTGCATAAGGGAAGAAGACAAGAAAATGATATTGTCGTTTAATAGTTCACTTTAGATCTTCATCTCTTATCAGTCATCATTACTCCATATTAATGACTCTGTATTGGCAATCTCTGGCTGTCAGTTACTCCATAAAGGATCTCACTGAGATCATGGCTGGACAGCTTTCATTAGGAAGCAATTTGAACTGAATTTAACTTGAGAAGATTAACAGATTAACTGGAACCCCTACCTCTCCTACCTCCTTACCTCCAGCCAGGCAGCAGGCAGCAAAGGACAGGTGGAAATGAACACAAGCTTTGAGGCATGTAGACCTGAATCCTGGTGTAACCACTGCCTACTATACTTTACTAAATGCATCAATGCAAATCATTGAGTCTCAGTTTTCTAATATGCAAAATGGGTTAGTATTATTCTTTTTGGAGAATTTTCATAGGTTTTGAAATAAATGTAAAAATTTGATACAGTCCCTGGAACACACTTGATTCCCATGCATTATACTATCATATTCTTAATTAGTATAAATTGAATGAGAGAAGGATCAATGGACTTAGCCCAAGATAGCTACTTCTGCTTCCAAAATACTGCCTTGTGCTCTTGCTTTTCCCATCAGGAAGGAAGGCAAAGAGCTTGATTCCAGATCAGTTCAACAAACGTTAATTGGGTGCCTGCTAAGTGTCAGGTGTGATGTCTATTCCAGGAACAGAAAGAAGAACAACTTGGCACATCCCTTGGGTCTCTGAGCACACTGTGATCTCTCCAGCCTCAGAAGTTCAGACTGCTCCTCCCTCTCTTCCCCATGGTGACCCACATGAAGGGCTCTGAGCTCAACTCTACATGTGCTTTCCCCTGAAACACCTTTCATGACATTCCTGACCCAACCCTGCATCCTTCCAACTCTTTTCACCAAGCAATCACACATACATGGCGTGACCATGGAATTGCTCGTCTTTTCTGCATACTACAATTACCAGGAGAGCAGAAGCATATTTATTTTGTTCATTATTGGATCCCTAAGACCTGGCACTCTGGAAGAGGTAGAAATGAGAGGCAATTGATATAGAGTAAAATACACAAACAAAAACATGCAAAATGTTGGAATTATACTTCAGCTGATACAACCCAGATGCCAGGAAGACATCACCTTGTCCTCTTCCGCCAAGCCTCAGCCTAGCAAAAGGCTGCTCCACCTTCTGCTTTCTCAGCAACTTTCTTTTGGGAGGTGCAAGTAGCCCAACTCCTGTGGAAGGATCTTTCTCTGTCCACTAGACCTACTACCTCCTCATCAGGACAGAAACTCCAAGGGAACAGATCCTTTATTCCTCTTGTGCATTGTCATAACCCCCATTACCTGGCATCATTCCTAGTACAGAGTAGTTTTTTTAAAAAAATAATGAATAAATAAGTGAATTAATTACTGCAGTTTTTCTATTATATCAAGGGCAAACTGACTACTTCCAAACAAAAGATCATAAAGAGATGCTGCACCCAAGGCTGGGGTTGGCCCTTATGAATTTGGAGGATGTCTCCCTCACCTCTGCCTTGGATAAAGGCTTGCTTCCCTAGGGAAGCTCTGCCAGCCACGGTGAGACTCATTCTACTCCAGACATACAAACTCCTAGGACAAGAAGGGGCTTTGAGATTCATCTCCATCAGCTCCTTCACAGGTCAGATGAAATCACTGAGACTTGATTCAGAGCCAAACACACCAGACAATAGGAAAGGTCCTAGGTTAGGAGTCTGAATATGAGTACAAACCTTGGCTGTACTACTGAGTTGCTGTGTGAACCTGGACCAATCAATTAACTTCTCTGAGCCTCAGTTTCCTAATCTGTAAAATTGGGGTGATAACATCTGCCTTAGAGGATGATGGTAGGAATGAGATGGAATAAAGTTCTGGGAAACTATTTGAAACCTCTAAAGTCTGTATATCCAGGAATAATCTTTCCTTGTCATTATTACATTGACATGTGGGACTTCAGAAGAGACCTTGGATGTGATTCAATTCATGTTGGTTCAACAAACATTTAGTGGACCCTGCAAAGTTCCAACCCCTAGCTTTGCCACAGTGGCCACAAACAGAAATAACAAGAGTAAAGTCTACCACTGATTGATTGCCTAAATCTTCCATGCATTGTGCCAAGTGCTTTCAATCCATTGCCTTATTGACCCTCTCAACAACCTTATTAACCCTGTTCAATTATTTATTTCTTTTTGCAAATGAGAAAAATATCCCCCAGACCATCACATGACTTGCCCAGGGCCACACAGATAAGTGGAAAAGACATAATTTGAACCTGAGCCCACTGAATTCAGTCTGTGTTTTTATCCACTACCCAGAAAAAATAGATGATCTAAAAAGAGGCCAGTGATTTTAAAAGATATTTCACAAAAGAAAAGTGCTCAATATCATTAGTCATCGAGAAAATGAACATTAAAATTAAATTAAATACCACTTCACACCAGGATGACTAAATTTTAAAAAGAAAGTGACAAGACTAGATGTAGGCAAAATCATGGAGCAACTGGAACTCTTACACATTGCTTTAGAAGTACATGACTGCTATTACTCCTTTGAGAAAGGGCTAAAAGCTTCTAATAAAGCTAAACATATATTCATCCTATGACCCAACAATCCTATGTATATGAAAACACTTCTTCACAGAAGGAACTGCACAATGTTCATAGCAGCTTTATTCACAAGTGGCGGATAACTAATAACATCCCAGGTGTTTATAACTAGGGGAATGGATAAGCAAACTGCCATATATCCATGGAACAGAACACTCCTGAGAAATAACCTGATACATGAAACACACATTAATCTCAAAAACACTATGCTAAATGAAGGAAGCATTGAGCAAAATAGAATATACTGCATTATTTCATTCATGCAAAATTCTGGAACAGAAATGAGAATATGATGGTGGAAAAAATAAGAACAGCTCCCTCGTCTGGAAAGAGTCAGTGGGGGGAACCTACTGAGAAGGAGCATGAGAGAAGTCTCTAGAATGACGCTAGTGTTCCATATCGTGATAAGGTTGGATTCTACACAAGTGTACACGTCTATCCAAATGTGGCTCGTGTACATTTTGAGATTTCACTGTTGATTTTACATCAAAAGAAAAGTGTGTAAAAGTTGAGGTTAAAAAATATAATTAATAATGACTCATTACTAAGGGAAGGACTAAGATTTTTACAATTCCTTCCATGGTGTTACAGTATCCATCAAAAGGATGGATCCTAAAGTGGCTCCCACAGAAGACCTACCAGAATGAATATAAATTCATTAATAAATATAGGGAGAACCCATTTGTAGACAGAGGTCTTCCTCCTGAGCAACACATCATAGTGCTCCCGAGGGCTGCATGTCACCCCCAGCCCAGCCACTTTCTTTCTCCTCTACAGCTCCAGGTAGGGCTCACGAGAGCTTCCCTAGCAGAGGCAGGCGCTTCACTCTCTGGGTGTCCAGCCCACACCCCCGGTAACTGCTAATTGTAAGAAACAACATATGGTAGCAGCCTGGCTGCAGACCCGATGGCTCTCCTGACTCGCAGCCCAACAGTGCAGCAGGCTGCATGCTGAGCAGCTGGGATCGAAGAGGTGTCATTAGAAAATGATTCATATCCCTCTCCCTTAATGAGGACTCACACCCGAGGGCTTCCAATTACCCAATCGATGGCTGGAGTGCGGCTCCCAGCCAGCGGCCTCTTGCTTTTTTCTCCTATTTAAAAATATTTGCAAGAGGGTTAGTTGCACTCTTTCTCTTCTCCCCATGGCCAACCCAAGCCTGGTCAAGAAACCAACCAGACAATCATCCTAGAATATTCTCTGGATCAGACCCATAAATCCTATGTGGCTCAGCCAAGAAGACAGAAAATTTTTAGTGAACTCCATGCCTTAGAGGGGACCGTGTAGCTCTGTGAAGTGAAACATGAACACAAAGCTTAGGGAAGCAGGAATGTAGAAATCAAGAAAAGAATATCTGGAAAGTTCTGATATTTGAGGACTTGTGAACTAGGGGAGACAGACATTAGCTAAGAGGGAATGGAGAGAAGAAAACAACAAGGCTTCAGAGTCTGAGCCTAGATCCCTGCTCCCCACTCCCTGTGTGCATGGTATTTGGGTAGTGACAATTATTACGCCATCATCTCCTCTCCAATCACAAGAAGTGTGGTTGATACACTGCTGCTCAACTTGAGCTTTAAGATTTTCCATTTTCATTTTCATTTCCATTTCCATTTCCATTTTTCCTCCCTGAAAATAGATGGAAGATCCTGCCAAAATAACATGAGTGTGTGCATGCATCCACACACACCCAAACACACAGCTCCCCAGCCTGGCCTGTAGAACCCCATTCATGTGATCTTGTGTATGATTTAAAATTTACTGAAAATGCCCATAATGCCTTACAGAATGGCAAGCCACTAAAATGGGTAAAGAACTGAGATGGAGAATGACCACATGAGACCAGTTGTCTGCCTGCCTGGAATATTCACCTTGGACTCTATCTATAGAAAGAATTGCATTTCTTTGTTCTTCAGGCCTCCTAATTTGGCAGAATTATTTGTTACATCGGCTTAGCCTATCCTCAGTAATAATATTTCTTCCATGTGTTTTATTTTCCCCATCTGCAAAGAAGAATCCCTTCCTCCCAAGGTTTTCGTGAGAAACGCATGAGCTGACCTCAACAAGAGGCCTTACTATGGGAGGGACATAACTAGTGTGTCCCATCCATCACTCCAGCTCAAGCAATGTCTGCTCAAGAATCCAGTCTCTGATTTGTCCTCTTCTCTACTTCCCCACCCCAAGATCGATCCCATAGCTGTGCCCTCCCAGGTGAGCACAATGGGGGCAGGGCTTGTCACTGTCCACAGAATTCTGTATCTATGCTGTCACCCATTTCTTGGTTGTCCATGGCAGCAGGCAGGCAATGGATCCCTGTTCTGTCACTGCTGTTCCCCCAAAGGCTAATCCTCTTTGATTTCTTGTCACTGTTTTCTAGAAGTCAAGTACAGTTCCTTAAGGTTACTTTGTGAATTTCCCTGTAGCTCAAGTTAACATAGTTAAAAAGTTTTAAATGTGAAGTGAATGGAGGTATTGACTGCTAACATCAAAATGTACCCATTAGAACATCTCTTTCAACTCCTTTGTGTTATTTCTGATGAAACGGGATCCAGAGATGAGAAGAGTAGCCCAAGTTCACAGAGAAAGTTAATCAGTCTAGGAAATGAAGTAGTCAAAATCTTAGAAGTCAAATCTTTCATTTTTAGGAGTCCCACAGATATTCGTTCACAGACAGTACCCTAATAAGACAGGCAAGAGCTGGGCCAATGAGAAGCCGCAACCCTAACTAACATAAAGAGAGAATGAGCCTTCCTTGTATTTCTAGATCTAAAATTGAAGTTCATTGATTTTTTTTTGGTACCAGGGATCGAACTTGGGACCTTGCGCCTGCCAGGCAGGCACTGGAACCACTGAGCTAAATCCCTGGCCCCGAAGTTCAATGATTATTAAAAATCATCCTTTGATGTCCAGACCCTTCCTTCACTTAATATTTTTGAGTGTCTTCTACATGCCAGTCATGATTTATTGGAGGAGACATACTAGACATGGTCTCGGCCTCACAGAATTTGTGGGTAGTAGAAGGAAAAAGTAATCACACAATTATTTGTAGGGTTGCAACTGTGGACAGCACGTCTAAGCACAAGGAAATCAGGAAAAGAAGAACTGGCCAGGTGTTAGAGGCAAAGAAACCCTCCCTGAAGAAGAAATTCTTTGAATTGGGAGCCATTGGATCATCTCTCCCCCATCCCCACTTTTATATATTTATTCAGTCAAACATTCAACCAACACTGACCTCATAAAATGCCCCACTCAATAAAGGAGATTGCGTTGAACAAGACAGACCGAAATCCTACGATAGTATTTTTGCACTCTTGTCATATCTACTCCTAATTTCTAGCCTGCCCAGCTGCTGTGGCCAGGACCCCATGTACATTCTTCTGTCATCTCATCTCTTAAGGTTAGTTGACATCTGATGATATTCCTCACCTTCATAAATCTGCTATTTCTGGATCCGCTGTGTGTGCTTCGTCGGGCAAGTTCTTTAGTACAAATGTCCTGAAAAGGATGAAATACACATTAAAATATGAATGATTGATAGCTAGACCATCGGAGCAATGGCTGGGGAAACTGGCAGTGCTTTCCTAGGGAAGAGAAAACTCAGTGACACAGGATTGGTGACTTTGAATGGGCTGATGATGGCTGCTTGGGTGAAGAGAGCTCAAGCTTCTTCTAAAGTGAAAGTGATGTGGAGGCAGATTTCAACACCACTGCACTCACAGCTGTTGAACAGTGAGAAGGACTTCATCTTAAGGCCCTGAGCTCCTCTTCACTCACATTTACCTAGGTTCCATGACTTCTTACTGAGACTATTTAACTGGAAAGTTTCTCTGGGCTCTTCAGATTCTTTTTACAATCCATTATTCTATAATTGTGTGCCTAAGTTCAAAATTAAATTCTTCATTTTTCTTTCAAAATTTCCTCCCCACAAACTTTCCCGACTCACTTGCCAGAACTTCAAGTTGCTCAGGATGAAAACCGTGGCATTCTCCTCAATGATGTCTTTTGCACCCGTATCTAATGACTCAGAACTCCTGTGGGCCACACCCTCACAGGCACACTCAGTCTTCAAGACTGGCCGCAACCCTGATAGGAGTCTCGGAGACCCACTCGACCCCGCAAGCGTGTGCAACAACACTGTGTGTGAGGCTAACACATTCATGGAGCCAGCCCTAGAGCAGGTACAGCACAGCAGAAGAAAAAGATAAGGATTAAATTACTGCACAGATGTAAGTTTGTAATTTTAAGTAGTGTGAAGGGGAAGGCTCTGGTGCTTTGAGGAGATAACTTCATTAACTGAATAGCATCAATTGTCTTATAACTATACTCAATAATCTTTCGTGTAGTTATGGAACTGTAAAATTTTTAATTGGCTTCTACTCGCTTATATAATTCTCCCAGAAACCCAGTGAGGTAGAAAAGACAAGAATCTTGATCTCCATTTTACACATGATGAAATTTGGACTTAGAGTGGTAAACTGGGTGGCCCAAGGCCACATCATGTGACCAAGGCTCCCATGCTGCCTCTGCTGCCAGCTTAGACCTTGAATCTAAAGGTGTCCCCCACCCCCAGCTAAACTAGGGGAGGGGGAGCAACTAGCGGAGAAGTTAACTAAGGGTAACAGTTAAATAGATGAAGTAGGAAAGCTCATGTACTAGAGACTCAGATCTGCATGGTGGAGCACCAGCAGTATACCAGAGGGTGGAAACAAGGAAGAGATACTTTATGTTTTAAAAGTAACTAGGAAAGTTCCTAGGATTTAGCTTAGTGGTTTTGCTGCGTGCTGCACAAGCGCAAAGACCTGAGTTCGATCCCCAGTACCCAAAAATAAATAAATAAGAATGCAGCAATATTTATGATATTAAGGATAGTATCTACTATGTAAAACAGAGATCACTTATTTTTTCTTTTTGATTTTGTGCAGCACTGGAGATTGAACCTAGGCACAATACCACTGTGCTACATTCCCCAACCCATTTTGGATTTTGTTTTGAGATAAGGTCTCATTAAGTTGTCCAGGCTGGGCTTGAACTTGGATCTTAATGATTCTAAAATTCATTCATTTAACCAGGGTGGTATAAAGAGTCAAGAGACACATGATTTAGAATGGTTTCTATGTGATTTTTTAGAATTTTGAAGGAATAGTTTCAGTCTGGATGACAGTTACAAATTCCTGATATTCCAGGTGTCTGAATTACCTCCTAAAGTCAGGCTCTTGCAAAACAAACATGACCTTCTGCCTCCAAGATGAAAGATTAAAACATCAAAAGACCTACCCCCCCCACCATGTGATGTGCTCAATGCAATGGGACTCAAGGTCTTGGCTTACAGCAACCATTTCTTCCACATTTTACACAATGCATGAGCCACACATTCAAGACCAATCCCTGCCCCTTGTATATCCCTGCATCGTATACAGAAGTATTCAACTTACTTCCCCTGACCTCCTTTCTTTTCCTTTCTTAATTTTCCCAGCCCCATTCCAGAAAGAATTTAAGGTGACTATGACTAAGTCATAAAGTAGAAAATTATAAACTCTAATTAACTCATTACTAATTCATAAGATGTGGAAGAGATCTTATAAATAAAGTTCTTAGAGGTTAATCAAGTCACCCAAAGCAATAGAAAGTCATTGTTCAATAGCCATTTGTTGAATGCCAAGTCAGTACAAGGACTTGTGGGATTTTTGCTGCTGCTGTTGTTGTTGTTGTTGTTGTTGTTATTTGTAGTAGACTTTTCTCTCATTCAACACATATTTAATTGAGCATCTATTATACAGACCAGAATCAAGGTGACCTTCAGAAGGCCAGGGAGGAAATGAACACATCTTGAATATTTACTTTGTGCTGGGAACCTTACCTTATGCCCAGGTTTATGTACATGATTTCATTGCATCTCATCAAACACTCTAATAGGTAACATCGATCGCTGATTCCAGTTCCCATCCCTGCCATAGCTGTGATCCAGGTTCCTGAAAGCTGGGATAGAGATGGGCAGTGACATTTAGATGGGATTATTGACCATCTCACAAGTGCACCGAAGACAGAGAACATTCTAAACCAAGCTGAACATAGAGAAGGAGGTTTGCACAAAGATTTTGCAAATTCCAAAAGGACAGTAATTTCTTACATTAATTCACCATCCTTTGCTATCCTCCCTAGTAGCTCCCCACATTCACACAGGTGCCTCACTGGGAGATGCCAGGGGCCTTAAGCAGTGGGGGGAAAAAAACAAGGATCTAATTCCCCACTTCCTTTCCCTCCAGCTCTACATTTCCTATAGCTATCGGGAAGCCCCAAATATCCCTTACCCTTTTCACCTCTAGCCCTGATGTGAAAAGACTGTGACCAGCCCTGTAGTCTGGAGGCCGGGTACTCTAACTCTGTTAACTGGGCAGCAAAGAAACAGAGGAAAAAATAAGATGAGATCTCCAGTCACTGGAAGCCACAGGATCCAAAGAAATGTCAGCAATCTAGCAGCAAATGGGAAACAGCGGGGTTCAAACAGTTTGAGTTCCAAATCATGCGTTTACTGCTCCTTCAAATATACTATGAGGACATTTTGTTATTTATAATATTCCCCACTTCTATGTGGTGTGTGTGCACGTGTGTGTGTGTGTGTGTGTGCGCGCACGCGCGCGATTGGGGATTGAACCCACAGCCTTCACACTGAACAACATCTTCAGCTCTTTTTATTTTTTGAGACAGGGTCTCACTAAATTGCTAAGTTGCCCAGTGTAGGCTTGAACTTGTAATCCTCTTGCCTCAGCCCCTCAGAGTGCTGGGGTTACAGGCATGTGCCCCTGTACCTGGTGTTCTTTTTACAGTATGTTCTTTTTTACAATGCTCAGAGCACTTCAGCATCTTTGAGGATGGGCAAGATGAACAGCAGGACTAACTCCTGTCTCCATGTTTCATTTGGCTACTGCACCTTTCACCCCTGCCTTAGGTCTCAATCTGAGACCACAGGGCGACTGAGGTGCAAGGTGAAGTGACTGTGGTGTTCTACAAGCTGGAACACAAACCCAGCGATGTGGGTGCCACAGCCTTTTCCATGATAGAACACCAGCACTTGCTTAATTGCTTGAGTGTGTGGGTACCCAACCTCAATCATGGTCCTGATGGCCATTTTAGATTCCATCTGGGATTCTTGATCTTGGACTTCCTAATCTGTTGGTTCAGCCCATTCCTCTGATTGATGTTTCTCCAGTGATCTTGGAAAATAAACTTCCAACTCCAGCTTGATTCTATTCGGTCCTACCAGCTCGGTCAGGCTCTTTCTCCTCTCCCATAAAGGGGAAATTTGGCCACAGATCCACCTTTAGAAGTTAATTCACTTTTTCACCTTGGAGTAAACTCTGCATTTGGCAGTACACACTCAACAAATGAGCTCAGGGAAGAAAATAAATAAGTAAAAGTCTTGCCATTAAACTGGACAGTATGAATCGTAATTAAAAACCCCCATTATGCCATTTCAACAGGAACACTCCAGCCGTCATTAAGCTAAAACAGAATTCCTTCAGGGAGAAATTATTTCTCGTTTGATTTCTGTCAGAATGGCTTTGACTTTGAGGATACATCTACAGAATGGTGTCTCCAGGCTCCGCCTCTGCGGCCGTGCTCAAACAAAGGAGACGTTTGCTTCGAACAGATGAAACCTGATTAAAGATTCATTTCAAATTAACTTTCCCTGCTTATTTCTCCTTTGTAATCTTTATTATTACTTTAAGGAGGGAAAAAATAGAAAGAAAGAAGGCAAACCTCCCTGGATCCACACATAAATCTTCATAGTAGCCACTCAACAATATCATTAATTCCCCCAGAATATTCGAGCAATGCAAAGGAGCAAGCACTTATGCAGGGGTAATTTATTGGGAAATCAAGCCCATTTATTTTTTGATGTTTTATTAAAGCAAGGGGGAGCGCTGGTAAGATAAACAGAAGTGAGGAAGGATGCTATATAAACTTGTCCTGATGTTCAAGGTCATGACAGAGACAAGGTCAGGGAAAGGAAGTAACCTCTGAGTGCCCATGCTCTGGGAATTGTTGCAGGTTCTTCTTTGGACAGACGTGCAGCTGGACACGGCTTCTGGTGGATGAAGGTGGACATTCCTCTACCTGCAGCTCCATAGAGGCAGAGGAGCATGTTAGGAAGAAAGCCCAGACTCTGGCCACTGCAGGGACACAGGTGTATTTCAGACATACCCAATGGGTGACAGCACCCCATCAGAGGCACCAAAAAATAGAGGAAGAAACAAAAGATTCCCAAGAGAACACACTAAAAGAGAAGACAGATGCAAGTCAGAGCCCACAGCAAGGAGCAAGCCTCCAGGTGGAGGGAGTTCCAACTACAGGAGGCATGAGCATGTGAACAAGAAAATGACCTGGATGAGACTGGGTGCTTTTAGGGTGGTATAGCCATAGACTAGAATAATGGTCAATGTTATTTCTTTTTTTTTCCAATATTGGGGATCGAACTCAGGACCTTGCACTTGCCAGGCAGGCACCGCTACCACTGAGCTACATCCCCAAATAAGAACCAAGACATATTATGCAGAGGTACAAATTCCCAATAATGAATGTCAGCATATGGTATACTTAAAATGTACCAATAAAATTAATGAATAAAACAAGAGAGATGGAGGGAGGTGGAGAGAGAATTAAAAAATAAAAATAATAAAATTTTTAAAAGAAAAGAAAATGACCTGGAAATGGGCATCATAAGATGCTAATACACCCAGTCTCAGGCAACTTAGTTGTGTGACTCCCCAGCCAGGTGTAACACAAAGGAACATTGGTCATGTTTCTTAGGAGATACAAACTAAGCCTCTGGAAATGCACAGGGCTGGCTTTTCCAACCCACCAACATTGGCTGTGTCTGCGTTCTAGTACCACAGCCCTGAGCACCAGTGATAGGAAGGGAACAGAGAGACTCAGTCTTGTTGAGGCGCTCATGGAACTCAGAGCCAGTGCAGTGGACTGGTGGCCTAGCAAGGCACAGAAGAGAGTGTGGGATTTTATTACTAAGCTCTCCAGCAGCCAAGGTGTGGGATCCCTTCCCTATCAGCATAGCAGAGAAGGACCAGCCACCTCCTCACTTTTCATGAGCTACAGCTGTACCTTTGGCATCAAGACTCAGAAATGGAATTTCCTATTTCAGCAGCCTTGAAACAGGCTGGTATGGAGGAGAAAAAAGTCTGATTTAAGGACATACTGGATCCCATGAGGATTCTTAAAAGTAACCAAGGAGGGGTAATCCTCCTATAGCCAGGAGCTCAGATTATAACTTTCATATGATTTTAATTGGTACCCACAGGTGGGTCTCTAGTATGTGTATGCAACGTATCCACTTGATACTCAGAAACATCCTGAGAAAAGGGTAGCATTTATATTTTATTTAAAGTAGGAAACAGGTGCTGCCAGGTTACATTATCTGCCCAAGGACATACAGCAAATAACCAAGCCTAGTTCACTTCCATGTTCTGTGTGCTTTCCCCACTACTACAGTTCTATGCTGCCTTTGAAGAACTATACAAAGGAAAATTTATTCCTACTGGGATAATATTCAAAAAGAAGGTTTAAATATGACAGATACTACTGGAGTAGGTGGGAAAGAGGCTACCCAGGCTACCTGAGAGTTAAGCAACCTTAAATGAAGAGGTGGAAATTTGTTCTGGAGGACAATCACTTTGTAGATGATGGAGACTAGACCCTGCGTTAAGCTAAAGAACTATGATGATGACACTGATGCTCAGAGAGGTAATGTAACTTTCCCAGAGTCATACAGCCAGCATGTGGTGGGGCCAGAATTTATGCCCAGGCCACATGTATCTTGAAACCCCATTTTCTTGAATGTTATGGCTCAGGGTCTTTCAGGTGGTTGCTTGAAGTTCTTTGGCCTATGATGGAAGGCCAGAAAAGAGGTGGGAGTGTTAAAGGAAAACAACAGGACACAGTTTACAGGAGGGAATCTCTGTGGTTATATTCACATCAAACCCAGGATAGTGTCACCCCACCATCTCCCTCAGTGCCTGTGTATCTCCCCTGGCCACATGGCCCTCCACTTTCATAGCCTCCACATGAAGATCACAAAAGATCCAATCAGGGAGAGGAGGGCAGTAGGAGTCAGGCCCAGGACCTGGTCATGAAGAGCCTCATGCCTGTCTGATATGTGGCTGGCAGGTTGATGAAACATGACTGAAGAATTTGGCTCAAAAAACAGAAAAACTCCCTTCCAAACTGGTCCCGAGAATTGTCTGTAACTGCAGCCAACCAGTGTAGACGTGTTATCAAGTTAAAGAATAGTTAGCTGCCCAGAAGCCCCATGTTGAAGGATGCTGTAGGATTTGGGGACAAGTTCAACCCTAGTTATGAATTTGCTGTGATGATTCCATAGTCACTAGTTTGATGAAACTCACTACTCCCATTTAAGTAATCCAGCATATTTTCTTGCCCCTTCTCTTATCTTCTAGGAAAGGCAGTCAAACTATGATCTATGAGCCTTAAGCTTGCTGAATTCCATTTTCACACTGAGACACTACCTTATAACTTCCACCTTGACCCCACAACCACATCTGCATCTCAGCTTGAGAGGGTTGAAAGACTCAGCCAATTTGATTGTGATCAGGATATCTGTTCCAACATATTGTACCTGAGCAAAGAAAGTCCTTAGAAATGCTGGATTCAGCTTAGTCAGTTTATCAATGGAGAACAGCCTGGATGGGTGAAGTGATTTTTCCAGGTCACCTAGAGAAGCTTGAGACCTCAGAGATGAGCAGCTAAATGCATACAACCCCTGCTTTGTCAGGGTAGGTTCTCTTTTATTCAGTATTTCTACATGCTTGGGGGAGGAGAGACTCATTGATTTATTAAGATATTGAAAAGGAGAAGGGGTTGGCTTGAATGATTAGAAATATATTGATGTTACCAGCTATGTGAAAGAAAAAGGAGAAGAACAAATTGGGAAGAGGGTGGGTGCTTTTCGGGGTATGCTGATGATGAGAGTTGTACAGATATACCCTGGAGGTGACCACCAGACAGTGGCTCTATTATTTCTCAGTCTTTAGAGCGACAGAGATAGTATCTAAGAGTTACAAAGATTTGACCCTATACAAGGGAAAGATGCGGAGTAAGAAAAAACACATGAGGTTTCTTGGATGCTGAGAAACATCAATGATAAAAGTGAATATGAAGGAGAAAAATATTCAAAAAGGAGACTGAAAGGAACTGTCCAGAGAGGCATACCAAGATCCATGGGAGTCAGGTGTCATATAAGCCAAGGATCACGGTGTTTCAGGAAGGCAACATCCAATAATATCAGACACATCAATGAGGTCTCCCATGGTAAACAAAGTGGACCTAACAAAGATAACATCAACAAGCACCGTTGAGAGCTTCACTGGAGCCCTAGAAAGAGAAGCATAAGAATGTGTTGGTTGTAAGAAAATGGAGGTGAGAAATGGGAGAAAATAAGACACACTTTCCAAAAACATTAGAAAAAGAATGGATGAAAGCTGGAGAAGGAGAAACCAATAAAAAGACACTTAGGAGTGGAGGAGATACACTGACAAGGCAGCTACAAAAAGACACTGACTAGGCAGACGCAAAAAGAAGGGAGAGGGCTGGGGATTTAGCTCAGTGGCACTGCACCTGCCTCTCAAGCACAAGGTCCTGAGTTCAGTCTCTAGTACCAAAAAAAAAAATGGAAGGGAGAAGCTGAAATCCTAGGAGAAAAGGACCTATGTTATGGCTTATATCTAAATGTCCCCCTAAAGCCTTTTGCACTCATAAGCAGGGCTTTGCAGGAGGTGGCTGGATCATGGGTGTGTGATACTGGATTATGGGTGTGTGGTAACTGGATTAGTTCACTGATTGGTTTAGCATGGTTTTGGGTATGGATAATGGGAAGACCCAACCTTGGTTTGGGTGGCACTAACCAACAGGCTTATAGCCTGAATGGAATAAAAAGAGAAAGAAAGGCTCACTGCTTGCTGCTTTCTGCCTGCCCTGCCATGGACTGTTCTTTGGACTGTTTTTCTTCTGCTTTGCCCCCTGCCATGCTACCCAACCTTGGAGCCGGCTATGGACTGAAACCTCTATAAACTGTGAACTGAAATAAACCTTCCCTTCCTTTAACTTGTAGATGTCAGGTATTTTGTCCTGGCAACAAGAAAGTAACTAGGATATCCTGTCTCTTAAAACAACACAGACCCTCATCTCAGCCTGAAGGGAGCTAATGA
This sequence comes from Heterocephalus glaber, assembly GCF_000247695.1. The sequence goes on from NW_004624824.1 coordinate 5,907,677, forward strand.
TGGTCAGATGCAGATATATCTACAGGAAAGTGAAAAAGTTTATGACCTCAATTTCAAATAAATTTAGAAGTCAGACTAGGCTATTTTATTGAAAAAAATTATGAGCCTAGTATCTCAGAGGCCAAATCAAACAAAACTTTTACTCACACCCTATGTGTTAACTTGGGTCCTCAAAAGTATCCAGCTCACTGCAGTCACTGGAGGACCCAGCTGATGTCAATGCAACTCCACCATCAGTACATGATCACTATGGTGGGAAGGGAATGTGATAAATGCCACTTCTATTCTTAAGGGTGCTCTCACATTTTATTGGCCAAAGCAAGCCTGTGAAAAAAGCCTAACCTCGACATTAACATCAAGAGAGTAGAGACCTAGAAGTGGTTTCACAAGTATTTGTCAAAATGAAGTTAGAAGTATAGTTTCTATATAGCCAGGGAAATGTAATAGGAATTTGGAAGAGTCTTGAACAAACTTAGATAAGGCAGAATATTTAAAACAAATGAAAAGATTGACAGGTGGCCTTAATGGCCCAGATCAGTTTAGCATCCAGTTGTGTGACCTTTAGCAATTCCCATTGACTCTCTGTCTTCTAATCCACACAATGAAAGAGTTAGATTCGATGGCTTGTAAGTTCCCCTTTCAAATCCCATAGTGATGCTGAAGCACCACACATCAAAACACCACTACTGTAAGTCTTGCAGGGGAGTTGAGCATCCAAAACACCTTTGGCGGTTGCACAACCTCTAAGACCATGATGTCATGGGCCCTGATGCATGTAGTGGGTAAAGTGAAGCCCATCTTTTTCCACTTGAGTGGAAGCTCTCTGAGACCAGAGGTCCATGTATTTAACTTTCCTTTTTGTTATTAGGTTTGTTTTGTTTTCTCTATTCACCACCATTATTCCATTTCTCTGCTTCCTACTCACTGCTGGTGAGCAGAGTCACACCAGTGGGGTGAATGGTGGGGAAAGGGGCGGGGGGGAGGGCAGAGAAAAGGCAGAAAGGGGAAGGCATTAATAGAACAGAGGCAGGGGATGATGAATTAAGGAAGCAGCCATTAATTTTTCATTCTGACAGATTATCGTCTGTCAGAAGGCAGAAGAGATGGCCCCTGTGCCCACAGTGGAGACACTTGCTCCTGCTCTGTTCATGGAAGCTTCTCTTTCTTTCTGGAATTGGTTAGTGGGTATCCAAAGAATGAAAAATTTATGACAATTCATAATTTACATTCTAGAAGATAAATAATGAACTCAATCCTGTCATTAAATTGGCCCTTCATTTTTCTTAATTCCTTGGGTAATAAATCTGATTTTGAAACAGCATTTAGTATAAATTGATTTTGTGTGTGTGTGTGGTGGGGGAGAGGGAAATGTTTCAGATATAAATAGATTGTCCCAACCATTGCATTGCCTAAGGCCTCAATATACAATTGTCCTATTAATATGGCTCTACATTGACACTGGCATAACTAAGGGAAGATGTCAAGGAGGCATTTCTCAAGCCACCACTGATTCCACAAACATTTTGCATTTAATGCCTAGAAGCATGAACTGCAACATCGTGGTGAGACTCACTTCCTGTGAGGATGACTTTGTTGGAATCATGAAGATGCCTTTTCTGGATGCCGGTTAAGGACACAGTGATAGAATACATTCCCTTGTGATCCTTCTACTTCCTCATCTGTAAAGTGAGGGTAACAGTTATGTAAGTGAGTCACTTAGCTAATATATGTAAAACAAATATCGGCACAATGGGCAGTCATTAGGGGGTAGTTGGCATCATTAAAATGCTGCTGTGCGGAGGATTATATAATAGTAGTTGGCAAGTATTGAGCATCTAGTGTGTTCCTGGCCCTGTTTTAAGTCATTAGATGTGCTAACCTTTTTAATCCTTGCATCCATCCCATGACATGGACATTACTATTTTCTCCATTTTGCTATTGAGGAAACTATGATGTAGAAAGATCAGGTAATTTACCAAAGCAAGTTGGCAGCTATAAAGTGGTAAATTGGTAGGGCTGGGATTATTTATGGACTGAATAGTTGTGGATTTGCCTCCCTTGGGTGAAGATACTCAAGGCATGAAGGAAGCAGCAGTGGACAAAGGCAGGGGAAATCCTGCACTCACAGAGCCTACATTTGTACTGAGGGGAGGAAGATGATAAACAAAATAAGTAAGTGCAATATGCCACCTGTAAGAAGTGATGAGCAATGGGGAGAAAAGTGAAGCAGGACAGCCCATTGAGAATGGGGGAGGGGTTACAATATTAAGCAGCTGTCATTTTTAACAAATTACCACAGGACCACCACCCCAAAGCACCAAGGAGGTGAGCCTCTTGGGCCACCGTACCACTGCCCCAGAGTGCTGAGGAGGTGAGCCACACAGGCGCCAGCACCCCCACCCTGGCTGTGCCCATTACCTGGATCCACCCCGCAGAGTTGCAGTGGTCATAAAGGACATTTTTCTGAGCTTGAGAAGATAAGAGTAGAAGTGAACAACAGAAAGAGGGCCTCTCCAAGGTCCCTTGATGAAAATTAAAGCCCACCAGAAAAGTGAAGAAAATCTCTGCAATAAAGGCACACCAGACCACCTTACTTGGGGGAGCAGCATGGCTGCAAACTGATCCCAGCCAGGGCTCCGCCCTGACCCCAGAGGATGGGGCACACCTGCCTAAGCCAAGGGCCTGCCTGGAAAAGGGCTGCACAGGCATACAAGCAAGAGCCAGAGGTTTGCCCCAATACCATCAGTAAGTATGCGAGACCCTAGCCAGAAGCTTGGTCACACAACAGGAACTGGGGTGCACAGCCCCCAGCCAAAGACTCTCCCAGACAACAGCTACATAGGGGCCCTAGCCATTGGCACACCTAGAAAGCATCCCAAGTGTCCACAGGCCCCAGCCAGAAGCCCACTCAGACAACAGGTCAGCTCAGGAATCCAGAAGGGCAATTTTCTGAACTCAGGAATTAGTGTACTGGTGAGCAGCAGAGAAAAGGCAGGTCTCTGGCTTGCTGAGAACTGAAGACCACTGAGTGAGCAAAAAGTTGCCTCAACAAAGGCACAGCAGGCTGCATCTACTGAAATGAGAAGACACGTAAACAAGTCTCAAAACCAGACTTCCAGCTCCGGCCAGACCCTCCTTCCTCCCACCAAGTGTCCTCCCCGCTCCCTCCCTAGGGGCCACGCACGGGCAGAAGGGCAGGCGGAAAAGATGGCACCATGACAGCCAGGCCGCAGTCCCCGAGTCCCTGCCCACCCGCAGCCCAGCCCACGCCTGCCACCTGGCCGGGGAGATGGAACCTAAAGCCTATCCTCTCAATGTGACCCTGAAAGAAGAGCAAGAGGAGGAAGAGATTCGGAGCCGGGAGCTGGAAGATGGCCCCACGGATATGCAGAAAGTCCGAATCTGTTCAGAGGGTGGATGGGTGCCAGCCCTGTTTGATGAGGTGGCCATATATTTTTCCGATGAGGAGTGGGAAGTTTTGACGGAGCAACAAAAGGCCCTCTACTGGGAAGTCATGAGGATGAATTATGAAACTGTCCTGTCCCTCGAATTCCCATTCCCTAAACCAGACATGATCAGCTGACTGGAACGGGAGGAGGAATCTCATAATTCTGATGAGCGGCAGCTCCAAAAAGGAACTTTTGCAGAAAATGAAGACTCTGACCTTAAGCCCCCAGACTGGGCAAGCCCCATGCATACTGCCTCCCAGTTTCCCCCACCTCAACACCTGGACAGATTCAGCCTGCGTCTGCCTCAGTGTATCACAGAGCTGCCCGAGTGGAGTGAGGGGTACCCCTTCTACATGGCCATGGGCTTCCCAGGTTATGACTTCTCGAATGATGACATAGCTGGGAAGTTTCAGTTCAGCCGAGGCATGCGCTGAAGTTATGACACACGGTTCAAGCTGATGGTAGTGGAGTATGCCGAGAGCACCAACAACTGTCAGGCTGCCAAGCAGTTTGGGGTGTTGGAAAAAAATGTTTGAGACTGGCACAAAGTGAAACCACAGCTCCAAAGGGAGCACGCCATGCGGCAGGCATTCCGAGGTCCCAAGAACAGGAGGTTAGCTCTGGTGGACCAGCGTGTGGCTGAGTATGTCCGATACATGCAGGCCAAAGGGGATCCTATCACCAGGGAAGCTATGCAGCTGAAAGCTCTCCAGATCACCCAGGAGATGAACATTCCAGAGAAAGGGTTCAAGGTAAGCCTGGGTTGGTGTCGAAGGATGATGAGGAGGTATGACCTATCTCTGAGGCATAAAGTGCCCGTGCCCCAGCACCTGCCTGAAGACCTGACCGAGAAGCTAGTCACATACCAGAGCAGCGTGCTGGCCCTGCACAGGGCCCACAACTATGAGGTGGAACAGATGGGAAATGCAGATGAGATGCCAATCTGCTTAGAGGTGCCATCTAGGGTGACTGTGGACAATCAGGGTGAAAAGCCTGTCTTGGTCAAGACACCGGGCAGGGAGAAACTGAAGATCACCGTGATACTGGGTGTCTTGGCTGATGGGAGGAAGTTACCTCAGTACATCATTTTGAGGGGGACATATATCCCTCCTGGGAAGTTCCCCAGTGGGATGGAGATCCACTGCCACCGCTATGGGTGGATGACTGAGGACTTGATGCAGGACTGGTTGGAAGTGGTGTGGAGACGGAGGACAGGAGCCGCAGGAACTGTGCCCAAGCAGCAAGGGATGCTGATCCTGAACGGCTTCCGGGGCCACACCACCGACTCAGTGAAGAGCTCCATGGAAAGCATGAACACTGACATGGTGATCATCCCCAGGGGCCTGACCTCACAGCTGCAGGTGCTGGATGTGGTGGTCTACAAACCACTCAATGACAGTGTGCGGGCCCAGTACTCCAACTGGCTTCTGGCCGGGAACCTGGTGGTGAGCCCCACAGGAAATGCCAAGAAGCCACCTCTGGGCCTCTTCCTGGAGTAGGTTATGGTTGCATGGAACAGCATCTCAAGTGAGTCCATTGTCCAAGGGTTCAAGAAGTGCCACATCTCCAGCAACTTGGAGGAGGAAGATGACATGCTATGGGAAATTGAGAGTGAGCTGCCTGGAGAGGGTGAGCCAGCGAAAGAATGTGACACTGAAAGCATGACAGAGGGCCACTGATGGACAAGTTCAGCAAATGGATCTGTAGTGGAAACAGGTGGGAAGGAGAATCCTCAAGGTTATTCCTGAAAGTGCAGATGCACAAGGAGCAGTAGGAAAAACACCTGGGTTCTGAACAGCCTGTGTGTGGACAGTGGCCTGCACATCCATCCAAGGACACATCCCACTGCCTCCACCCTGAAAGATGTGAGCAATGTTTTAAGATCCTTCATTTCAACAAAGACAAGATGAGAAAAGAAACTTTCTGCCCAGTTTCTTGTCTTGGAGATTCCTCCATCTGTCCATCAGAAGAAACTTGTAAATATGAATGAACAAAGGTATTTCTTGGAGAAGGGGCCATCTGGTCAATACCAACCAGAGACTCGTGGTGTGGACTCAACTCTCATGGTGTCCTTTCTGTGGAGAAAACCTCAAATACATGTTTTATTCTGCCTTTGAAAAAAAAACCAGACTTCCAGATCACCTAAGGCAACCCTAAAGGGAAACGACATGGAACAATCTGATACTCAACTACTTGGACTCCCTGAACTAGCAACAAAAGAGGATCTGGAAAAAATGAAATCAGAAATAATTTTCAGATAACAGCAGAGATTGTGCCCATAGTGCAAGACATAATTAATAAATCTAGAGCAGACACAGATTTAAAAAAAATAGAGGAGCTGAGGAACATGATGGAACCCCAACATAGGAAACAAATAGAATCCATAAAATAGATGTAAACACATTTCCAGGAGATTAAAAACTCCATTGAGAGTTTACACAGCAGACTGAGCCAGTGTGAGGACAGAATTTCAGATATAGAAGATAAGATTGCAATTAGTGACAAGGAAAATTTCTTCAAAATAGTAAGGGACCATGAGAAATCAATCCAGCAGCTGCTAAATGATGCAAAGAAGAATAACATAAGACTGATCAGAGTCAATGAAGAAACAGGAGAGAGTACAGATGACATTAAAAACTGATCAAAGGAGTGATAGCAGAAAACATCCCAAGCAGGGGAAAAGAACTTGACATACAGATAAGTGAGGCATATAGGACTCCAACTCACCTTGATCAAAATAATCTACA
>NW_004624824.1:5940778-5966582 GCF_000247695.1 Heterocephalus glaber
AGTTGTCAAATTTATTTCAAAAAAGATTTCTGTAATGTGCTTTCTATATCCTTTTAAGTTCTGTAAAATCTATGATAATGTCTCCTAGATCTTGATATTGTAATTTTTAAAATGTATAATTGATATTGTGTAATAGGGAGAAAAGGTCTAAAGGAGTAGGGGAAGTGGGAAGGGTAGGGGAAAGGAAAGGAGGGAAAAGCAAAAATATGAGAAAAGGAAAAAATGGAAACAAAGTCTTTGCAAATAGGGAAGGGTGGAGAGGGTGAAGGGAGGGCAGGGGAAAGGAAAAATATAAGAACCAAGATCCATCACCTAAAGGTACAAGATCCTGATGATGAACGTAACTGTATTTTATACCTAAAACGTACCAATAAACTTAATGGAAAAAAATTTAAAAATATATTTGCATTAATCATTTATTGTCACATAGCAAATTGGCCCATTGTCTCTCAGTAACTGCAAGTCAGGAATCCAGACATCCCTTAGCTGAGTCTCTGTGCCTCAGAGTCTTTTCAGAGTCTGTAATCACACTGTCAACCAGGGCTGCAGTCTGATCCAAACACTCAACTGGATGGAGAGTATCCATTTCCAAGCTGACTCATGGGGTTGTTGCAGGATTTTGTTTCACGTGAGCTGTTAGACTATGAACTCTGTCTCTCACTCACTATTGGCTAGAGATCTGCCTTAGTCCCTGGCCCCAAGGGTCTGTCCATGGGGTGGCTCACAGCACGGCAGCTGGCTTAGTCTAAGCAGCAGGTAAGAGGGAGAGTGTACAAGATGAAACTCTCCATCTTGGTGTAACCTACTCTTCAAGGTGACCTGTCATCCCTTTTGCCTTATTCTGTTAGCCAGAAGCAAGTCACTAGGTTGAGTCCACACTTAATGGAAAGGGACTACACAGGGAGTTGGAGACCCTTGAGACTCTTAAAGACTGCCCACTAGGTGTTCTCCTTTCTGGATAAGTAGACTGCCTCTATCTGCAAACCATTTAATATGGGGGGGGGGGGAGGGGCTTCTCCGCTTCTCCTTCAACTCTCCAAATTCACTACAGGTTTGCTTTGCCCTCTTGGGATCTCCTGATGCATTCATTTCCAAGTCGTGCCACAGTCTTCCCCAGTGCATTTTCTCCTCCTCACATCCACCACTCCTGAAATATTTGAACCTGAGAAACATCACATACTGTGATTATCTGGGAAGAGCTCATCCAAGCCCCTCATTTTGCTGATAAGGGCACTGAGACACAGCAAAGGGAAGGGGCCTTCCTGAAATCCCACAAGAAGCCAGAGGCAGGGCTAGAGCCCTGAAGCTCAGCACATCCCAACACACCAGGATCCTTGCTGGGAAATCAATCCAAACAGGCACTTGGACTCTAGGGAGATTGCCAACATTTCATCAACATACAAATGAGGGAAACATTTAGGCCGTTCTTCTCCCCCTTCCCAGTGCTTTTCTTCACAGGAGGCTGACTTCATTCCCTCCTGGGAGCGGGAAGGGCTCACTTGCTAACTGAGCAGTGAACAAGCCTTTTTGTGTGAAAATCCAAGGAGCGCTGCACTGTGTCTGATGTGGTTTCAAGGTACACAATGCCCTCTAGTCCTGAGTCCGGGTAGTTCCAAGAGGAAATTTTTGAAAACAATGAAGGAGCATGAAATACACAAAAAATCCAATACCAAACTTAAGTCTTCATAACAAAATTTCTCAGGTTGCGAATCCTGGGGTTCTAGGAACTCCCAAAATTCTGTGTAAATTATTGGTATAATGCAAAACTTTCTACAGAGAATCTAAACCTTTCATTGGATTCTAAGGGTAACCACTGTGAAGTCACTAAAGAAAGACATGAAGCGCCCCTAATTTGAACTTTCAGAATAGCCAGAACACTTTCACTGGTATAAAAGAAATGTCCAAAATGACAATCAGCAGAGCCTGAACATCCCCTGCACATAAACAGACACCCAGTATGGGGGAATAGAAACCAGGAACTTTGCACTAAGCTATATTTTCAGCCCTTTTTTGTTTTTTATTTTGAGACAGGATCTGAGTCACTAAGTTTCCCAGGCTGGGCTCAAACTTGCCATCCTCCTGCTTCAGCCTCCCAAGGGTTCCAGGATTGTGTCACCATGCCCAGCCATACTTTTTTAGATATAAACTAAATTCAGACATCTTCCCTATTTATCCCAACTTTCAAAGTATTTTATTCCTTCCTACAGGTTGTGGTTCAGAGACTGGTATTTGTATTTCAGGGTTCAATTTAGTTCAATAAATGTCTGCTAAATGTCCTGCACTATTCTAAGTGCTAACCCACCAGAGTGGGTGCTTGTTAATTTTTTGCCATTCGATAACTATCTCCCATGCTTTTGGCAGCATCACTTCAATTTCCTTCTAAAACATCGTTCATTTTCCTATTCCTGAGCCATAGTCTCTTGGTTTAAATCAAACCCCACTCATGCCAGAGATGATTTTTAGATGAGCACATGAGATCATCCTTCCACCCATGAATACGGTTTGCGGAAGGCCTTTGCAGTACAAACCCTAGAGCTCAGCTGAATCCATCAGGAGAGCGGGGTTGCACTGCCTCATCCCTGGAGTAGAACCTGCAAGCACAGAGAGCAATTCTGCAGCAAGGCCTGAGTCTTGGAGCTGAACGAGAGAAAGAAATGAAGCTCAGAAGCAGCCACATCTGGACACAGCCCAGACTCCAGACTGAGGGTGAAACTGGTTTTATGTCACTCTCAACAGTTACTTAGTGAATAATCTGCCCTTGAGGCATTCACAGTTCAGTAAGGTAATGTGTGTATAATATAGAATTTTATGCAACAATGCTGTCCATACTCACACATATACACATCTATATTTTGGAAGAAGGAAGAGGAAACGTTAGACTCCCCTGTAGGTAGTTGGCATTCTGCCTTGATGGAATAGAAGGATTTGGGTAGGATGCAATTAATCAAGAGGAGGAACTTCCATAAGGAAAGACCAGTGGGAGCCTGGAACACAACCAGGGGAGAGTCTGAGCTTCTAAGAAGAAGGGTCAATAATTCTCCTAGATTTTTGTATGTTACTGGCCTGCCTCAGACATCAGCTTCTTGGATCATGGGATATGTTCATATTTACTTCTCTAAATTGTTGAGATATAATTCATGTATCATAAAATTTGCCCTTTCAAAGTTTATGACTCAAGGTTTTGATATATTTACCAAGTTGTACAATTATCACTAATTCCAGGACATTTGCATTATCCCAAAAAGAAATCCTACCCCCTTGTCAGTCATTCCCCATTCCCTTTTCTTCAATTCCTAGCAATATGTACTAATATCATTTCTATCTCAGTGGTTTCAACTAATATAGACATTTCTTACAAGTGAAATCATATAACGTGGCATTTTTGCATCTGGCTTCTTTCACTTAGCATAATGTATCAGGGTTTCTCCACATTGTGGCATGTATTAGTACTTCATTTCTTCTATAGGTGAATAATATTCCATCATCTGTCCAGACTACATTTCATCAGTTAAAGGACATGTGAGTTGTTTCTATCTTTTGACTATTATAAATAATACTGCTGTGAATATGAGTGGACAGGCTTTTGTAGGAACATGTTTTTAGTTCTCTTGGATATATATATACAGGAGCAAGAGTCTTCGAACTGTCACCCCATTTGCTTTCTTGTCCTCTCTCCAATCCTTTCTCCTGCAGCCAGAATGATCTTCCCAATATGCACGTGTATTCATGTTAACCCTTTACCACAATGTCCCTTTGATTGTAGAATAATGACTAAATTCTTTGTTATGCCTAAGGAAAATCATATTTTCCCAAATTGTTCTCTAAAATGTAATGGCTAAAAGTAACAATAATTTGGAGATCCTAAATGTTCATCTAAGACCCTAACATTCCCTCATCAACACATGCACATCTATTTCCCTTTTACTGGGAAGAGCTTTGTAACGACCTCAATGAGCAGAATATGGCGGAAGTAATGGCTCATGACTTCAAAGCCAGGTATAAACGGCATTATGACTTCTGCCTAGTTTTCTCTCTCAGGGCACACACATTTGGATCCCTGAGCTATTGCATAAGAAGTCTAGTTCCCTTGAAGCTGCCGTGCTGGAGAAAACACAAAAGGAGATCATGTACACATTGTTGCTGGGAAGCCCCATCTCTTTCTGCCCCCACCTGAGCCTTTCCAGCCCCATTGCAGACCAGTGACTGATGGGTCTAGTGATGTTCCCAACTCCAGCCACACCATGACTACTACCATGGGAAAGACTCAGAGCAAGAACCACCTAGCTGAGCCTTGATCAACCCCAGAACTGTGAAAGGCATTGGGACCATTATTACTGTTTTAAGCTACTGGTTTGAGATGTTTTGTTACATAGTAATAGAGAACAAGTACAGATTTTGGTCTTAGAAGTGGGATACTGCCCTAGCAAAATCCAGAACACAGCCATGCCTTTGAAACAATGATGTGGGCAAGTTACAAGGGCTTGGAGGCACCAGTCAGTACAGGCTTCGTGTCCTTCAAGAAGCTGCTGGTGAGGATTTGGTAATGTCGGGAAGATGCTATGACCCTTGTTATGTAATGATAAAGTTCAGCGTGTACTGTCATCCAAGAGGAGTAGAAAATAGAAAATGTACATAGGAACTAGGGATTCAGATAGGGTATAAAATTCCTGACAGAATGTTGATACTGATTTCTGTCTTCCAGCGGTGTGACAGAGAAATATGTTGAAAGGCACTGTTTGGTTTTCAATCAAAAATTGTTTTAAATGTAAAAGATCCTTGACTTGCATGTTTGAAAGTAAGTGTTTCTCATTTCTAGCCTTTCCACATGAGAAAAAAATTTTTAAATTAAGAAACGAATTTAATAAGGACTAAAATGTATAACAGGTAATGTGAAATAGGAAGAAAAGGGGCAAAGGGGAAGGAAGTGGGAGGGCTAGGGGAAAGGATAGAAGGGAATGGGATTAACATGAGAAAATGGAAAAATAGGAACAAAATCTTTGTAAATAGGGAGGGATGGAGGGGTTGAAGGGAGGGCTGGGCAAGGGTCAAAAATAAGAACCAAGAGAGATTATGTAAAGGTGCAAATCTCCAATGATGAATGTCATTGTATTGTATACCTAAAATGTACCAATGATTAGAATGAATAATCGATAATGCAAAATAGGAAGAAAAGGTCCAAAAGGGTAGGGGTAGTGGGAGGGGCAGGGGAAAGGAAAGAAGGGAAAGGAAAAATGATGAGAAATGGAAAAAATGGAAATAAAGTCTTTGTAAATAGGGAAGGGTGGAGGGCGTGAAGGGAGGGCTAGGAATGGGGAAAAAATAAGAACCAAGATGCATTACGTAAAGGTACAATTCCCAATGAGAAATGTAATTGTGTTGTATACCTACAATGTACCAATAAAAGAATTTAATAAAAAAAGAAAAGAAATGAATTTAAGACAAAAAACAAGCTCCAGATTGGACTACAAGATCTTGAGTCCTCTGAAAGATTTAAAGTGATTCTTCATAGAACCTTTCAACAAGCTGAAGGTCTCTAGGATCTTACAGGCATGCCGCTCAGACATTCTTCACTGACATCATTAAACTTATAATAATCAACATGATTCACAGCAGCCTGACATACAGCCCTAGATAGAGAATCACTTTTATCAATAAAACTTGGAGGTAGCTGATTGAGTGAGCCTAAATAAGATGCACAGGAAATTGTCAAATTTTTAAAGAAAATTATCCTGACAAAAACCACCAGATTGGAAAAAAAGGGGATATAGACATCATATAAAACAAAAAGAGCTCTTTAGACACTCCTCAAAAGGTACTACAGATTGGAATCAGGTTGAATAAAACCTATTCAGTTGCCAACACCAGCTGTTTTACAGAGAAGGAAGCAGGATTTGCAAGGGAGAAACAAGATTCCCTGCTATAGAGAATCATTCCCAGGAAATAGGACCAAATACTATTAATAACATGTATGTGATGTTTTTTACACTTTCTTTGTACTTGTGAACACAGTGTGACCCCTATTTTCCTACTTTCTGAGTGGGAATATCTATAATGATATCCCCATACTTGTTCCACCATTATATGTTAGGTGTTGGTTGGGCAAATAACTTTTCTTTCAGGAAGCTTGATTCTCACCTGAATATGACTTAAATAACACAATCCTGGACCTCAGGAGTGAGGCTCGTAACATGAAATGATGTGATATGGAAGCATCTTGGAGAAGGATGTGAGTGTAACTTGCCAGGAGAAGTGCTATGAATGATAATGACCAGAAGGTGGACTCTTAAGACTGTGTTTCACAAAAATGTCTGCAACAACGTCTCTGGCTTCCTATACTACTGTAGAAGAGCCTTGTCAGCAGCACCTTCCAACAAAAGTTGGTATCTGTGCCCGTTTTCTTAAAATGAGGCTGGGCTCCATCACTGAACAATGAATTGGATGTGACAAGGTGGCATTTCGTAACTTCCACAGCTCAGTCACAAAAGGTGCCACAGCCTCGCAAGTACACCACATGCTTCTGTGGAGCCCCAAGTGCCCAGTAAGAGGCCTGGCTGTCTGGGAGCCACCATTCAAGGGAGCCACACAGAGAAAGAGAAACACTCAAGAGACACAGTCATTCCTCTCCCAACTGCTTGAGTTGCACAGACCCAAGTACCAGAAGTATAAATAAGCCCTCAGATGATACCAGCCTCAGCCATGTCCTGACAGAACATGACATGTCCTTCACCCACACAGAAGATCCAAGTGAGAACCACACAGCTGAGTCAGGTCAACTCCAAACCCATAAGCAAGAATAAGCAGTTGATATTCTGCCAGTACCTTATGGAGTCATTTGTCACAATGATGACCAGAACAATGACCTACCAGGGTTTGCATGGCCTGAATCTTACAGATGTCTCCTGAGTCACCTTGATCTAATTCCCTCATCTCTCATTATACTCTAGCTAACTGGCTTCGTTTAAGTGCTTTGTTTTGTTTCATTTTGTTTAACATACTATATTCTCTCCTTCTTCTACAGGGACTACATATACACAGTTCCCTCTGTCTGTACTGATCTTCCCAACTTTCTCTAGTTACTTCCCATTCAGCCAGATTTCACATCCTCAAAGAAGTTCCCTCAGATTTGGCAAATTATGTTTCACATGGCCAGTGTGTGCCTTTCCTTGGCAGGACTTTTCACAGCTCACATTTTTACTTTTATTCTGTGGTTATTTAACTAATGTCTTTACCAGTGCCAGATTTTAAATATCATGAAGCCACAGAAAATGTATTTCTGGTTCATTGTTCTCGAGTGACCAACACAGAGACTAGCTCCCTCTAGACATTCAATAAATGTTCTTTTTGAAGAAATGCAAAACAAAAAATAAAATATTCTGACCCCTAAATTTTCACAGCAGTAAAAGTAAAATAGAGATTATTGATATTATGGCTATAAGGAGTAAATAAATGATGAAATGGAGGCTCAAACTAACCCAATCACTACTTAACAAATGTCAGTTCTCTTCCTGCTTTCCTCATGTGAAGACATCTAGTCAAGTAGACCAGTTGCCCTGCTGCACGAAAGAGAGAGAGAGAGAGAGAGAGAGGACTAAAAACGACGATTTCCCTTTTCTCCCCTTCAGCCTTTCCCTTACCCAGTCACAACACTGCCTACCTGAAGGTCTTGCCAACCCATCATTCACTCTCAAACTTCTTCCCAAGTCCCATCTGGAAAACTTTTGATTAGTCCAAGATAATTGGACTAAGTGAGAATTAGAAGTTGAGATGAGAGCAGCAGATGAAGCAGAGCCTGGACAGGAAGCAAAGCTGTGGTGCAGCCTAGTCAGCAGAGAAAGGAAGCATCAGGTGTAGGAATCCGGGGACTGAAGTTCAGATTCTGTGCAAAGAAACCCTGAATCTACTGAAAGACAGAAACCTCACATAGGTGGAATCCTGTGTGTGTTCACTCTTCCACAGAAGCAGCTTCCCCTCTTTGAACATAGCTGTGTACTGGCTGCAGAATTTCTCTGTGTTTGGGTGCCATCCAGAGCCATCTTTTTTCTTGGCTCAAATAGAACAAACATCTTCAGCGGCTCTGGACAGACAAAAGTGGGGAAATTAAAGAAAGTTTGATGTTTTAAAATTTAAAATTATCATTGTTGAAAGAGATTGATGCAATTTGATATGACTTCTTTATTTTTTTAAGGAGGAAGAAAATGAAGGAATCCTCAGGGCAGAGTTTTGAGTGTGACCTGGAATATTACTGCTGTCAAGCTGAGGAGCTCATGGATAAGGGGAAGTAGGGATGGTGCCAGAGCCCTCCTCCTCCTTCCCTTTCTGTAATATTTTTTTCAAAGTGCATGCAACACTACATTATGCAGCTTTTACTCATTTCAGCAACTCAAGACAGTGGCAGCTAGATTAGTCTGTCTCAGTTTTTAGCATGCCCTCAAATCACCTCAAGTTCTTATTTTCAAAATCAGTCTATTAGGCACCATCTCCAAAGATTCACAAAGTCCCTGAAGCAAGTGGTCTGAGGAACAGACTTTGGGAAACACCAATTTAAAAAGCCCTATGATTCAGAAATGGCAAATAAATCTCCATTCACGAATTAATTCTGATTGATTGAGAGTGTCTGCTGAAGCTCCAGACTGAGACAAACTCTGAGGCCCAGCCATTGATTGATGATGTCTGCCATGAATAGGAAATGGAGAGGTGAAGCATATGTGCTGTGTGCTTCCCATCCCAACTTCAGCCATTCATTGAGACTGTGTACAAAACATCTGGACCAGGAAAATTGAGATCTATCCAGCCCACACTGAAGTAAAACATATGAAAGTGTAGTTTATCACAGAGGCATGAACACAATCCTTTGAAAAGAGAATAAAAGGGAGAAAAACTATGCACAGCCAATCAAGGAAGACCTTGTGGAACAGATTAAATGTGAGCCTGACCTTGGAGAATGAATAGGAATTTTCTAGGTGAAAGAAGGGTCTGCATCTAAGATAGAAATCATTGCATATGCTTCAAACACACGTTAAAAAAAAGACATTTCCTGGAGGTGTGTGTGTCTGTGAGTGTGTGTGTGTGTGTGTGTGTGTGTGTGTGTTGGCTGAAACACAGCATACATCAGGTCAAGTCCCAGGGTCAAAGCTACAAAGGTCAGGTAGGTACTAAAACCTAGTACTCTAAGTAGTTATAGCTATCAGGGTCCTGGTCAGACATAAACCCAGCCAGAGGGCACTGAGCTAGCATAATCTAAGATTTTATTGGCTACATATTGCCTTTCCAAAACTGAACCACAGACCACACATAATTGGGAAACTATAAAATAATTTCCACAACCCATTCTTCTCTAATCACAGTGATAATCCTAAAGGAAAAAACCAACTTGTTTATTTGAACTTTACTTTTGTTCTGAAAGGTGTGAAACTCCCAAGCTGACCAGACAGTTAAACAGCTGTTTTGCTTTGCTTTGCTTTGCTTTGCTTTGCTTTGCTTTGCTTTGCATTTTGGTATTGGGGATTGAACCCAGGGTCTTTGCACTGAGCTATAAACCTAACCCTTTTAATTTTTTATTTTGAGACAGTGATCCTCTAAGTTGTTAAATTGCCAAGTTACACTGACAGGGCTTGAACTTATGATGCTCCTGCCTCAGCTTCCCAGAGTGCTGGGATTACAATTGTTCAGACACCAGGCCCTGCTCCCCTGTGTATTTTTAACACTGGAACTATGCAGGTTTCACTTTTTCCTATGGACAGCTTTGTTTACAGAGGTGCTGGAATTGTTCTACTACCTGGAAGCAAGTTTGTTTAGTCCAGGTGCCCTAACTGAATTAGCTGTGGACAAAGGAGCACCATTATGCAAACAACAAACAATTCAAAGCCATCCAACTTAGTGGTTTCCCTCCAAGATTGGCAGTTTATCTGATTTCCTTATAGTTGTTCTCTGTATGAGTATTTTTAAAAATCCAATAGAAGGCAAGTATTAAAGCACTTAGAACTTCAGGAAACAGGATGGGTATTAGAAGCCACCAAGGAGCAAGGAGTTTGAGGGAAGTAGAAAGAAAGAAGAGAGCCATTCAGAAGCCACACAGGCCTGGTACAAAGCTCGACAAATAGAACGGCGGGGTGACTCCCTAAACCAACACCGAAGCTCTTTAAATTTTTATGTGAGTAAAACTAAACCACAGAAATTAAAGCAAAGAAAATAACTATGGAGTTTTGTTTTGTTTTGTTTTGTTTTGTTTCTTCTGAACACCTTATATATATTGTTTCCTTTATTTATTCCACAAATATTTGTTATGTATCCATTATTTGCCAGGCACTCTTCTATGTCTTGGGGATTCAGAAGTGAACAGTAAACCATAGGAAGCGAATGTTGATGGCAACCACTATGGAGAGGATAAAATTGAATACCTCAAGAGAGAGAGAGGAGGAAACGGAGGAATGGGAGTAACCAGTAGCCTGGTCAGACAGGAGGTAACATTTAAAGTGAAGAGGTGGCATTTGAACAGAGACTAGAGCCAGTCTTGCAAAGATCTAGGGACAGTTTCCATGCAGGAGCAATGCCCTGAGGTAGGAATAAGTCACAAAGTGTTGAAGGACAGAAGGAAGGTTCGTGGAGCTGGCATATAGTAGTGAGGGAGAAAAGTTAGAAAATACGGTGGGAGAAATGGGCAAGAGCCAATGATGAGAAATTTTTATTTAAAAGCAAAGGGAAGGCACTGAAAATGTTTGATCAGGAAGGAGACAGGATCTGACGACTGTGTAGACAGTAGAATACACAGTAAAAAACAGGAACCAGAACCACTGCAGTTGACCAGGCCAGGGACAATGGTGGCTTGGACTTGAGAAGACACAGAGAAAATCATTTCACTTAATCCTGACAATAACTTACATAGCAAAAACTAGAATGCCCATTGAACATATTTTTTTAAGTAGAATTGGCATGGTTTATTGGGTAATATGATAAAGTCACAGCACAAAGGAGTAGCAAAGCAAGATTCACTCAGGTGTTTAAGGATCAAAGACATGCCCCTTTACCATTCCTCTGTGCAGGAGGTGGAGTTGAGGGTCATTAGGAAGGTCAAAAGAATTCAGAGACATAGACTCTTGGGTCCTCAAGGTCATGATCAGTGCTGCAGCACTGGAAATGGCTATTCTGAATCTGAACCCCATTGGCCCTGTGGAATGGAGACTCTCAGAAGACTGACACCCTGGATACTTGTGGGTTGTCTATGTCACCCTGGTAAACTTGGAGTTATCTTAGACATGTCAATCTGAAAAGCCAGCAAGTATTTATTGAGCACTTACTATGTGCCAGAGACTCAATTCTTCCAAGTGTTTTGCATGTTAAAATCTCCAACAACAATTCTAGGAAGCCAGTTCTGGTATTATTCCCACTTTAGAGATGAGAATACTGCAGTGCTGAAGGATTGAGATCTCTGATTGCTTCTTTGTCTCCCCTGTGAGAATGAGAAGTCCTTGAGTTAGGGCCCATGTCTTAAGGCCCTGTGAATCCTTAAACCCCATGGTAATGCTGATAATGCTGGCACACAGTAGGTACGCAAGTGTAGCAAATGAACAGGTGTTATTTTCTCCCTCTCTCCCTCTCTCCCTCCCTCTCTCCCCCCCTCCCCTTCTCTCCCTCCTTCTCTCTCCTTTCCCCTCCCCTAGTCTCACTGCCCAAATGCTCCATATCACTATACATTTTTTTTTCAATACTGGGGTTTGAGCCCAGGACTTTCCCATTGAGCCACATCTTTTGTCCATTCTTGCACTTTTTGAGATCATCTTGCTAAATTGTGCAGGCTAGACTCCAACCTGCCATCCAACTGCTCAGCCTCCCACAGTGCTGGGATTACAGGTGCACAATCATGCCCACCTCATTGCACCATTAATTCTCCCAACCACCCCACAAAGTCCTTCTCATTCTCCCCATTTTGTAGATGAGAAACTGAGGCTCCCCAGAGGTATCACACTTTAGAGGTACTGTTTTCATTCCAGTCTTTCCAACCATGACCTCACATATTCTACTCAAAGATGGAACTCTTCTCTGGAGACTCACAGGTCTGAGGGAAATGTGTGGGAGGAAATGCATAAATCCTGGGGCTGTCTCCTGGGACATAACTACAGAGCTACATAAATGATATTTACAGCCTTGTGCTTATGGGTCCACTAAAATCACAAGTGGCACTGTTCATTAAAAAAAAAATGAATAAAGGAGACTGATTGTCCAACCATCCTCTGACCCTGGGCTATCCTGTGCCAGGGTCAGCATCCGGATGGTTCTGATGTGGGAAGAGTTAAGCCTTGAGTTATTATCAGAATTAGGGCACTTTATTGGTTCACACAGTCCAATCTTCCCCAGCCATTATGGTTTTGCCGAAACATTAAACTACTTTAAACTTTCATTTTCCTCTTAAAACTAAATTAGTTTGGAGGAAATTGTATTTTCCAAACTCTAGCACCAGCCTCGGGCAGAGGGAGTTACAGTACAGCTCACAAATAAACAACAATCATAGCCTAATTACTAACTAGTAAGAGAGTGGTGTTTCTCGAGTTAAAAGTGCCTTGGAGTCTGGAATGCTAGAGGGAAGCAGCTCTCCAGTGGATTTCTTCAGGAAGTGTCATCATTTCTGGGGCTGTCTTCTTGCTTCTCTGGCTGTGGAAAAAGAACAAAGGAATTCATGAAGGACCTACTATGTTTCTGTACATTAAGTACTAACCTATGTTACTCCATCCTCACTACTACTATTGTGAGATTTCATTTTATTGATAAGAATCCTTCAGTTGTGTGATTGAAGCTGAACCTATCATGGTGGTACACCTCTATAATCCCAGTACTTGGGAGGCTGAGGCAGGAGGATAGCCATGAGTTCAAGGCCACCCTGGCCTACATAGTGAGTTCAAGGCCAGCCTGAACTATGTAACAAGACCCTGTTGCAAAAAAACTACATTAAAAAAAAAAAAATGAAGACTACTGATCTTGGTGAGGATCTATGGTATGCCAGAAAATATGCTGGGACTTGTTTATTTTTTTTCTTTTTAACTATAACAGGTATCTATTCCTTCTATCTGTCCACCTCTCTTCTTTGGGAAAATACTTCTTTGTTCCAACTACATGTACAGTCCCCAAGAGTGGCCACATGATTGAAGATGACCTCATCATAGACCCTCAAAGGCTCATGGGGTTCAAGCTGAGCCCATCATAGGACACCATTCCAGCCATGATGATTGGTCCAAAGTGGAGGAACATGATGGACCCAAAGCCAATCACACTTCTCCACGATTTTTCTGCCTGGAGCTGGAGGTAGGGATCCTACTGGGGGAAGAAACTAGAAAGATCTAACTTTTACCTAGTCATTTAGGCAAATAAAAGTTATTCCCAGGAAGACAGAAAAGAATTTGTTGGATGTAAAGCAGAGAGGTGGAAAGAGAGAACACTCTCTGACTGTGTTCCCATCCTGTCCACAGTTGGGTTGCTTAAGCCCATAACCCACCACCACTTTTGCCTCAGCCAAGTTAAGGCAAGATGGCTCCTATCATTTGCAATAAGTCTGATGGCAACTTCATCATCATATCTAACATTGTATATCAGGCCCTAAGTGTGTCACTTGTATTGACTTTGTAGATCCACAAAACTTTATGAGGGAAGGACAAATGACACTCCCATTTACGTTTAAGGAAACTGAGGCATGGGGGTATCAAAGTGACTCATCCAAGGTTACAAACCTGGAGTTACTTTAACTGAAAAACTTGGACTGAGTAAATGTCTCTTTTATCCATGCTTGCTTGTAAACTATGACATAGGGACTGAATATCCCATTTCACCGAAGGGGACAACAAGCCTTAGAGTTGAAGAGTCTGAACGTGCTGGAACTTGAATTCAGACCCAATTCCAGAGCTAATGCTCTGCATCTTGACCCTCTATTGCTTCCACACAAAAACCTCCTGTTAGATTCACTCAGCTGCTTCACTAGTCCTCAGCTCTGACCTGATCTCTTTTTATTTCTAGAAATGGAAATATCTTCATTGTGTTTTCTTTTTCCGCTGAATCTGAAGATGACACACACCGCCTGATGTTATTCTCCTCAGCAGTGCCCCAGCCCACAGATGGCAAGGACTGAAACTTCCTGTTATACAACTGTACTGAACTTCCAGAGCTGATTGCCCCTGGCAGAAGCAGCCCCAAACAGACCAGAGTGTTTGATGCTGAGAGAGCTTGTCAAGGCTGCCTAGGCATTTGCTAGTTCCTTTTAATTTTGAGAAACAGCAAGAGAGTCTGGGTGTGTAGAAATGAGGGGAAGGCAGGAAGACAAGGAGAAAGGCAAGGTGAGATGAAATGGGAGTTTCACAAGGCAGCAGTCAGGAGTAAACCAATGCCACTATTGTTCATCCCCCTGAAGGACTCCTGATAAGACAAGGCATTTGGGATTGCTCTTGAAAATGAGGGTATGGTCGGGCCGACCTTGTACACAAGGACACTTCATTCGCTGAGGAACCCGCAACCCTTCCTGATCAGGCACTGTGGTAAGTGTGGTCCAAGAAGACATTGAGTCCTTGTCTCATGAGTGGGCTGTGAAATAAACTGTCCATCATGCATTTTTACAAGTAGCATCTTTGGGCTGAGAAGAGGTGGCTTCAGTATCCATAAACATGAGTGGAATCTGGTATCAAAAACATGAGTTTGTTTGCAGCAAATGTTGACACAGTGTACTGATCTGGTGCCATTAGCAGATGTGTCATCGGGCTGTCCTCCTCCAAACTCCCACCTCCCGTGCCAGGAATTCCATAAACCTATGCTCAGAACAGATTTCCTCTTCTCTGATGGGGGCTAGGAGAGGTGCTTTTGCATAGGGGTTGTACTAGGTTCTTATTGCTACTGTAATTTAGAGACTTAAAGTAACACAAATTTATTATATTACAACTTGTGTATCTGGAATTAGTCTCACAGGGCTAAAATCAAGATGTCAACAGCACTGCACTCTTATCTGGAGATCAGCTTTTAGAAGTAGCTTGTATCCCTTGACTCGTGTTCCCTTCCTCCCAGCCAAGTCCTTGTACTGCCTTGTCTCTGCCTCATTGTCTCTGCTCTGCCTACTTTTAAGGATCCCAGTGATTACTACACAATACTCTCCTCACCTCATTGTCGGCTGATGAGCAATCTTAAATTCTCCCAAAGCCGCAATTCCCTTTTGCCATGTAACCTGACATGTTCAGGAATTAGGACATGGACATCTGGGGGGGGGGAGTCACTGATCCCCCTACTATCATTATTTTGCCTAAGAATTTAGCAAAATTCTTAATAATGCATTGGATGCTCCTGCTGTTTCCGGAGGTGGTGAGAAGACTTGAGCAAAGAAACCCAGAAATTAACCTGGCAGCAACCACTCCCTTTAGTCCATAAATGTACCTCTCGTTGTCTGGAGAAATGCTACTGACAGCTGTACACACAGAGACATGTATGTGGGTGTTTGCTAAGCACTACTGGTACAACCGAGCTGTAGAAAACACCTCACTAATTAGCAACGATGATGTCCATTTGTTGAGCATAAAAGAATTTCCAACGCAGCATCTCCCTTATAAAAAAAAAAACTAGTGCAAACTTACCACGCATGCACAATCACCACACTCTTCTGTCCTGATAATAACAAATGCTTGCTTACATTGTTGGTGTCCTCTCAGCCTACTGAGGGGTCAAAATATGGACACAAATCACAGTTTGACCACTGGGATGTTGGTTGGTTCAAAGAAAGCTTAAGAGCTGTGTCAG
Source organism: Heterocephalus glaber (assembly GCF_000247695.1). Next base: position 5,956,535 of record NW_004624824.1, read on the forward strand.
GGCCACTGTGCTGGGGGTGGCTGTGCACTGAGATGCACCTGTACACATGGCAACAGTGGATCCCACTCGGATCAGTGCAGACTCCTGGGGTGTCTGCTTTTGGGAGCATTTGGGACTCTCAGGCCATGACTAGCAGAGATCAACTGGTCAGGATAGTGGTTCCAGTTCATAGGTTATGGCAGGGACACCAGATGTAGATGTCCTGACCCTCTAGGGACCGATAGGTGGGTCACTGGGCTATGGGGGGGCTCACAGTGGGTGTTCCATCATGCTCCTTCTCAGCTAACGTTCTGGACACATGAGTTTTTAAAAGCTCCACACTGATGAAGTTAATTTTCCCTCGTTCTCTAGTTGAATATCACAATTGAGGTCACTAAAAAGGCTCCCTCTTCTCTCTCTCTCTCTCTCTCTCTCTCTCCTGTTGCTGTTTCCTCATCTCCCTCTGTATCTGTCTCCATTTCTTCTGTCTCTTTGTCTCCCTGTCTGCCTATGTCTATTTTTGTCTCTGTCTCTCTGCTTCTTCTGTCTCTTTCACTCAGTGAACACGTGTGCACACATACCTTTTTGTGTGTGTGTGTGTGTGTGTATGTGTGTGTGTGTGTGTGTGTGTGTGTTTGGTGTCTTCATTGGAGGTAGAGTCTGTTTCTCTCCTTAGACCTCTCTGTGCCTCCATCCATTGTTCACTGAGATCTGGCTTGGGATCTCTCCCTTGTTTCTTCCCCCTAATCCTTCTCCCACTATCACCTTGTCTTGGATTTCTCTTTGATGTTCTTCTCATTGATCCATTGTACACCAAAGGGAAAAGGAGAAAGACAGAAGGAGAGAGAGGATGCACACAAGCTCAGCTCTTTTTCTCCCTTTCCCCTCCATTGATCCCAGACCCTGAGCCTGTGTCCTGGGCTCTGCCCACACAAATCCTATGATGAGAGCTCCAGCAGCCAAATCAGCTCCACATGGAAGGAGCCTCCTCCTCCACATCCAAAATGCCAGTGCATTTGGTAGGAGCTCTCAGTGTTTTTAAATAGGCTGCAATGTTCCCAGTGATGGTCTTTGATTTTTCTCCAGAAAAAAGAAGAAAGAGCTTCTCAAGGTCCCCAAATGAGTGCTGTGCACCCACTTACAGTCAGCACTTTTATTGTTAACTTTCTCCAAAAGGAAATTCTTCCACTCCAGAACTGTTTGGGAAGAAGGTTGGGGGTGAGGGCAGAAAAAATTAATAATTGTATACCCAGCTCTTGCTGGTTACAGATTTTTTTTCTTCCCATTTTATGTATCTAGTCATAATCATGCACATATAAAATTTAAGCACCACTGCATTGTTAGCATTTTGCAGAAAGAAATTTTCTACTACTACACCACCAATTTACTTGAAAGAGTTGCTGGAGTTGTATTTACAGCCAACAGGCCCACACTGACTCATAATGCTTCGGGCGGAGCAGTGACAAGCATCCTGGTTTCCTGTTGTTCCATTCCTCATCTGTGTAACTTGCTGGCTTATTATAAATGTGCTGCCTCTGTGGCAAGGAATAAAGTCTCCACTCTTGGACACTTATCAGAAAAGATAGGTATTGGAGCCCATTATGGGATGGATCTAATGTTGGAACCTCCCAGAGTGAGATTATATCTAGCTCTTCACTTACTGTCTGGGTTACTTTGGGTAAATCACTTAACCCTTCTGAGTTCTACTGCCAATTCCTTACATGTGAGATAGAAACGTCAATCTTATTTCTCAGGTCATTGTAAGAATGGCACCAAATACTATATGTAAGCGACCACGGTATACACAATGCACACATACTGTACAGTGTGATAGATGGATAGATGTCCATTCTTCTCCTTCTGACTCAGGGGTGGGGTCTGGCAAGTATTTAGGACTCCATAAATGGTTGAAAGAATATGGGGTCTTGGGTGGGTTATGGGTGGGTGAGATCAGCCTCCTTGCTCCGGACAGTGTTCAGGCTCCATGGAGGACTCAAAGTTAAGACTTTGAAAGGTCCCTCCCCTTTTCCTACTTCCCAGGTTGTTGAGAGGTCTTTCCAGCTCAACAACTTTACAGTTTTAGGGCTCTGAGAACAAACTACCTGCAGGCGGTCTGTATGAGTCAAGGATCCCTTTGATGACAAAAACCCTCATGAAATTCTTTTAAGCAATAGAGGATAATGTCAGATGGCATAACCAGAATGTCCAAGAGGAGATGCCTTCGGGTATGGCTAAATCCAGCTCAGTAGCCATGGTCAGAGTTCACCTTTTTAGTTATATTTCCTGAGTTGGTTTCAAGATGGCTGTCTTCACAAAGTAGGAGCTGTGTTGCTAGATTCCAACAGTTTTAATTCAGCCTAAGGGTTCACAATGGACTAAATCCAGCTCACTGCCTGCTTTTGAAAATAAAGTTTTGTTGGAACACAGCCACTCCGTTTCATTTCTGTACAGTGCATGGCCAGTTTTGCACTGCACGGGTAGAGCTGAGAAGCTGCAACAGGAACATAGCGCCCAAAGTCTAAAATGCTTACCATCTGGCCCTTCATGGAAAAAGGGTGCCAACTCCTGATCTGCAACAAAGAGTCCTGCTTTTTGCCAGGTGCAGGTATAAATTCTCAAGGGTCGTGCTCTCCCTGAATTACTCACTGTGGCCAGGGATGAAGAAGCCCTGAGTTGCCACATTGAAAGTTCTGCTGAGGCCCCTGAGAAAAAGAAAGGGTCCCCTCTTTCCCGGAGTAAAAGCAAAGGGTGATTAAGGGAGAGCTCAGAAAGGAGTAGAGAGACAAAACAAAAGATACCCCTTACTGAGACGTGAATGGGTTAACATGGGCACCCAGCCCAGGTTCACAGGCACAAATGCCAGACAGATTCCAGCTTTGCAAAAGCATCTCAGTGCTCGAAGATTCTCTCTGATACAAGTTTTTGTCCACATACACATACTTCTCCTCTGGAGGAGGGACTCACACGGGTCCTTGTGATCAAGAATTCCAGGGCTGTCCTCTCTCCAATGATGATTCAGCAGAGGACAGAGGAAACAAAATAAAACACTATTGATCCTTCAGCTCAAGATACAGCCAAGGGCAGAGGTTGAGTTGTTCGGGGATCTTAAAGCAGAGCTATAATCTGAAGCTGGAAATGACCTTTTAGATGCTGCCCAGGCACTCCCTTGGTGCCAGTTACAGGACTAAAGGTTCAGCTCCTTACTCAGTGGGGCCATGAAAGTAGCCCAAGTCCAAACACTACATCAAAAACTTAAATGAATGACAGGTGTCACTCCTTCCCCCTCCCCCCAGCAGCACAGTGGACAGAGCTAATCAATCACAGAGTTCTTTCCCCAAAGCTTAAGGCAGTGGCCATTCACTCACCACCAGTTGGTAGTAAAATTAAGTCTATTTATTCTCCTGGTTACGCAGACGCAGACCCTTCATCCAGCCACAAAAAAGCCTGCAGTGCCTCCCCCTATTTTAGACACCTGCTTCCTCTCTTCTTTCTTCCATCCATGTCTAGACATAATAGTTCCCTATTCAAACACATTTTATGAGAAACTAACTAAATGCCCATCGACAGATTAATGGATGAACAAAATGTACCATATACATAAAATGGAATGTTATTTCACCTTAAAGGGAAGGAAATTCTGACATATGCTATGATATGGATAAAATTTAAAGATATTATTTTAAGTGAAATAAACAAGACACAAAAGGATAAATAGTGTAAAACTCACCTATATGAGGTCCTAGAAGAGGCAAATTTATAGAGAGAAGCAAGAGAGGTTATCAGGGCCAGGGGGCAGAGAGAATGTAGAGCTCATGTTTAACGAGGCCAAAGCCTCAATTTAGAATGATGAAAAGTTCTGCAGGTGGACAGTAGTGACGGATGCACGACAGTGTGAATGTACTTAAATGCCAGTGAATTATACGCTTGAAAAATGGTTGAAATTGTTTAATATTATATATTTAAAGAATTAAATGACTTCACATAAGCAGTCTGATATTTAGGTTCTTTGTTGTTCCTATCCATAAATTCTAGCTTTATTCTTAATATGTTTCATATTTGCATTGTTTCTACCATAGGTTACTTTCCTAGAATGCACTCCATGTCTGGGTTTTTTTGTGGTTTTGTTTTTGTTTTGTTTTGTTTTGTACCGGGGATCAAACTTGGGACCTTACACTTGCAAGGCAGGCGGCAGAACCACTGCTCTAAATCCCCAGCCCTCTATGTCTGTTTTTTATCACCTTTTCTTACACAAGCTGTTTTTCCACCCTGTGGACTAGACAGTAGTTGCTATGTTTCTTTTTTCTCCCCTCAAATTCTACAACTATTTGGTTTATTTCTAATCCTTTGATGACTCTTTCTACTCCACATGACCTCAGTGACCTGCAAACTTCACTCCATACCCACATTACTAGTTCCCACTGCAGCAGAATTTATCTCACTGTCCCTGCTTTCCAACAGCCCTTTGCTTTATGAGCTCATCTCTGCTTACCTGTTTCTAAGCTAAGCTGTGTTCCAGTCTTTCTCCTCCACCATTTCACCTTGAGAAGACAGAAACACCAAGTCCAGAAGTGCTGTAAGAAACATGTCCCCGAGCTCCCCATGGACCCAGGACATATGTTCTCACACACTCACACGCATAAGCTCACCAAGGAGTTTGTTTAAAGAAGAGGCTCTGGCCCAGGGATTTGGGTTCATTCATCCCCTGTTTCATAGCTACATTTTCACAAGCACTGTTCTAGTGAGTCTAAGTAAAACTCCAGCCTCTGAGGATATCAGCCTGAGGTTGAAGGAAGCAACAACTGGCATTCAGAAGAATGCTATAATGTGTACCTTGGTATAGCATTTCTTTAAATTGCATTTCATTTTTGTATTTTATGTCTAATCTATTTCTTAGTTTTGTGCAAATTACTGTTAAATATCATCATGTATAGCTTGATTTCCTACAAATAGCATAATTATGAAAATTTCCCACACATTGTCATCCCTTTCCACTTAATTAGCCACACCTGGGCTATTTGAACCACTGAGGTTATCCACTAATTACCCCTGGCCTTCATGATTTCTCATTATCCGCCTTCTCCAAATCCTTAGTTTAAAAACCTCAAGCCTTTCTCTTTGACCATCCCTGAACCAACCACAGTGACCAAAGTAAAATATGCCACTTTCCCAGATCCAGGCCATGCTCCATCCCTGGGCCTGAGAAGGGGAGAGTGGCCTGTTCTAACTCAACCACAGGATTGACAGCTTGGCAAGAGTAGCTCCCCGAGGTGAAATTCCCTGCTATAGAGTTAGGGTTAATGCTGGACGGTGCAACAGATGCTCTTCCCAGAGATCTCTCTGCACACCTAGCCTATCTGGGTAATCCCACGGCTCCCAGGAATTCTGACACCATTTGTACTTCCTCCCCATCCGTAGCTCCCCATCTCCATCCCTAGCTTCCTGGGCTCCACATCCTGCCCTGATGTTTCTCACACCTGGCATGACAGAATGAGGAATTGGGGGCTGGCTACAGGTGACAGAAGAGGCAGACCGTCTCTGCTTGCTCCCATAACAAACGAGAACCTTAGGAAAAGATATGGTCCCTGAAAATCTCCCGCTGGTACATTAAAATTTTCTGCTGCACCCTGGTATGGTTATTAATTAATATTATTAATATCCTTCATTGAGATGGGTGGGAACACTAATTGCTCTTTGCCCACAAATCTCCCCATAGTCTTACTTATCTTTAGACAAATAACAACCTAAGGACACATGATTGACTTTCAACATTTAGCACTCATTTGGTTAAGTAGATAAGGAAGAAGGCAACAAGTCTAAAATTCTGTGATTGAGCTCCCTGTGAAAATCTGCCTGCCCTTGTCCTGAGATGCTTTACTACTGTTCTTCTCTACACTTCTACCTTTCCACTTCCCCATTCTCTTCTCATCTTCCTCATCTCTCACTTCTGCAGCTGCATAACTGGTTCTTTGGTTGGAAGCAGAAAAAGAGAGAAATCCCTTTGAAAGAAAGTATGGCCTGGTGGAAGAAAAGTAGCCCATGACTTCAAACATACAAGAAAAACCAAGCTATTCCTGAACTGAGTGACTTTGGGATGTTGCCACTCTCTCAAAGCTGCCTCAGATTAGGCCAAATAAAAATAACTACTCAAACTTGAATAAACAAAAGCTATTTTAATCAGAACCTACTGCAAAAGTGGAGTCAGCCACAATTGCTTGTATTTGACAGAGACCCAGACACAAGCAAAGGGAAAGGTTTACTGCAGAAAAAAAGGGAAGGCATTGAGTCTGCCCTGACTGGAGGCTGCTGGCATGGGATATAGGAGGCAGGCTCGCCTTTCCAATGGAGCATCTTGTAAGAGTGGCTAAGGGTGCGCATTTGACTTTCTCTAGTTGGTCCTAAGTTGGAAGTAGAAGCAACACTTGGTAAAATTGTTTATTGACCAAGACCTGACTGTTTGGAGCCAATCACTACAGAGGTTGTGGTCTAGTTTCCCAGACTAATGGCTACAGAGGTGATGGGTCAAAGCAATGTCATATAAGGTCTAGCCATTGCCCATCTGTATGTTTAGTCTGTTTCCTCCCCAACAAAATGGGAATGAAAACTGTTCCTGACTCATCTGATTATAAGGAGAAAAATACGGCATGGTATTAAAATCCCAAGGCTGCACATGGGACATTTCTTTTTGCATTCGACAAATGATTAAAGCACCTGTTCTTGGTGATGGGGACACCATAATACACAAGCAAAAAAGGTCCCCAATCTCAGAAAACTCTTCTACTGTTAGTAGCAGCAAACAATAAATAAAATAATTACATAGCAAGATAAATGTGAGAAAGACAATAAAGGAAGACAGTTTATTAAGGAGTGGGGGCAGCTGTTATTTTAGAGAGGATGTTCAAGAAAGGCCTCTCTGTCAAGATGGTATCCAGATAGGAAGGAGCCAGCCCTAGCCACAGCATGGCCTGGGAAGAGGAGTCCAGACAGGGAGACAGAGAGTGCACAGGCTCAAGGCATGGCATTTCCAAGGGGTGTGAGGAAGGCCAGGGTGGATGGAATGGGCTGAGCTCTGGGGAAATATGAGGAAAGGACCTTAGAGAGGTAGGCACTCACAGCAGGCTGGTGAGCATACTTCATAATTTGTCTTTTACGTTAGAAGCAAAGGGCAGCCACTGGTGGGTCTAATAGAGCAGTGAAAAGTAACCTGATTCACACATGTGGCAGACCCTCCCAAATTTAAAAACTATCATGGTGCTCTGGGCAAGCGGTGGAGATGGTTTGGGCTAGGAACGTGGCAGAGATGGAGAGAAATCACCAAATCCAATTTGCATGTTCCGGGCAGAGCCAAACTAGTCAGTGAGTGGGTGGGACCGAGGATCAGAGAAAGGAAAGAGAGGAAGCATAGACAGCTTCTGTGGTAGATAGAGAAAGAGCCAGTTATCTTAATGATTATGTTGACTAATTTGGGGAGAGGGATGGGGATGAAGGAAAGATAGAGGAGGGTGGATCATGGCTGGAGGCGGAGGAAAAAAGGTAGGCTCGCTCCAGTCTCCATCCTGTTTGAAGATACATGGAAAATCATGTTGTGTCCTGCAGTTCTGTGTACATACGGATGGTTTTTTCTCCTACCTCTTCTGATCCTGATGTGGGGATTTGCCTCGCCGCTGCTCAGTGCAGGCAGCTGCCTAGAAAAAAACATCCCCACACCCTTCACGGTCCTTCCTTTCCCTTCCTTTCCCTTCCCTTCCCTTCCACAGGAGAAGGCTAAGGGTTTCTAAGGTCAAACTTTCCTAATTACCTTCACAGCAACTCTCAAGTCCCTGGCTGACTCTCCTGAAAAAGAGAAATTGCCTAGTCTAGATGTGGGACCCAGGCAAGGAGCTGGCCTGTGATTGGTCAGAGATAATAGCCATATTGTGTGGGTCTCTGGGAATGGACTGTCCAGGAACATTAGCTAAGTCCACTGGCATCTTGCTGGGCTGGGGATCTCAGAAAGATAGAAAGAGGCAAGCAGGAGCCACGGTGGTCATGAGAAACTCAGAAACTCTGGTGGGGCCCTGGGCTTCCTCCAGTTTCCCTGGGGATGGCAGGGAGCAAGGGGGCTCTTGCTTGCAGGAGCTATAGCAGGTGTCCCTTCTCCCAAAACCCCCTTTTGGAGTGAGCTGTTCAAAGCACTGTGTTCTGGGGCACTCTGAGTAATTTGGGTTCAACTCCCCAGTCTGATGCCTAATCCAGTTCACATTCATGAAATTCCATTTTTCCACCTGTAAAATGGAGATGATGATGCCACCTTGTTGGGTTTGTCCAAGGGTTAAGGGAAGTCTTTATATAACGATGTCTCAAAGAGTGCCTGGAATGTAACAGATGCCCAATAAATATGACCCCTTCCATCCTCTACTTTTCATAGGGCCATTCTTGGAGTGCTTCGTGCCCTGGAGCCAAACTAAAGCCACCCAGGTCCTTCCTAAATTCCTGCAGCAGGAGGTGACCTCCCCACTGGTATGATCCAGCACCACTCCTCTTCTCTGCCCTCCTTACTGCCTCCTGTCTCCCACTGAAGCCACCTGATGATTATTAACAAGATCCTTGCTTCAATGATATAATAGGTAATGTTTATCAGATGTTTACTGTACACCAGGTGCTGCGCTGAGCATTCCCCAAACACTGTCTTGTCATCCTCACATCTAATCCATGCAGCAAGTGTTATTAACACCCTCACTTTAGATACAGGAAAACAGAGGATCAGAAGAGTAAAACACTTCCCAAGGTTGCATAGTGAATAAATGGCAGAGCTGGGCCACAAACCCCTGGCCTAAGACCAACAAGCACATTCCAATCAGCATGCTGTACCAAAATGCTAACATCCATCTGCTATGTGCTCTGCACTTCCTCATAACTTATTTTCTTATTCAAATCCTCTTATAACCTAGAAAACCCTGTTCTCTATCACACCTATTTCATATTTGAAAAACATGAAAGCCAAACAAGATAAAGTAATTTGATCAGTACCAAAAGCTACAGAATGGCAAGTAAAACATAAACTTAGCTCAACTCATGGATTTTAACCTAAGGGATATGGAAATGAGGGGTGAGACCCATATAGCAACATAGCCTTTTCCCATCAACACAAACTCTCCCTTGGAGCACAAAAATCCAGTCATTCTAGACCTGCATTGCTGGATGTAAGCTCAAAGAGAGAGCCCCATTTCTAACTCTGGAATTAAACCATTCACTCTTGTGTTTAGGGTGAGAGAATTAACAACTGTCCATTATTGCCCTGATGCTTGTCACTTTTATTCTGAAGGATGAGAGTGAAGACACCTTCTCTGGATGAGCAGTGAAAACCCAGGAGAAAAAGGGCTTTTGGGACAGTCAATCAAACCTTCATTCTGCTCTCTTACATGACTGGAGATTCCCAACCCAGGACATGAGTCGGTCCTGAACAAATCAAAAGAGCAGAAGGCAAGATGTCAGAGCTGTTCAGAGCACACTGCAGCTGTCAGTCAGGGCTGGGCTGGAGATCATGGCTGCAGCTCATGGCATGACCTTGGACAAGTGACTTTAGCCCTCTGAAGATGAGCATTCTCATGTGGAAAAAATGGAAGGAATAACACTTCACCGCTGCACTGATGTGCAGAATGGAGCATCAGGTCCAAAACCTGTGGCCAGGTGCTGAGGTTCAGTAAGAGCTCAAGAAATGGTGGTTTGCAATTACAGATGCTCCGGGGTAGAGGAAAGGTCCCAGCAATGAAAGAATGGGAGAACTTGGACAAAAGGGTTTTTCTTTTTCTTTTTTTTTCCATTAAGTGTATCGGTACATTTTAGGTATAAAATACAGTTACATTCATCATTGTGATCTTGTACAGTGACATGAGTATCTTGGTTCTTATTTTTTTCCCCTTCCCCTGCCCTCCCTTCATCCCCTCCACCCTTCCCTATTTGCAAAGACTTTGTTTCCATTTTCCTTTTCTCACATTTTTTCCCTTCTTTCCTTTCCCCTACCCCTCCCACTTCCCCTGCTCCTTTAGACTTTTTCTTCCTATTACACAATATGAATTATACATTTTAAAAA
>NW_004624824.1:5968972-6061849 GCF_000247695.1 Heterocephalus glaber
TCTCCATCAATTTTGAAAGATAGTTTTGCAGGGTACATCAATCTGGGTTGGAGGCTGTTTTCCTTTAGGGCTTGAAATATATTACTCCAAGCTCTTCTTCCCTTGAGGGTTTGTGTTGAGACGTCTGCTCTGATTCTGATGGGCTTTCCTTTGTAGGTGATTTGTTTCTTTTCTCTAACTGCTTGTAGAATTTTGTCCTTCTGTTGGGTTTCTGGAATCTTAATTATTATATGCCTATGTGTAGGGTTTTTTTATCACAGCTACTTGGAGTCCTATATGCCTCACTTATTTGTATGTCAAGTTCTTTTTGCCTGCTTGGGAAGTTTTCTGCCATCACTTCTGTGAACAGTTTTTTAATGTTGTCTGCACTCTCTCCTGTTTCTTCATTGACTCCGATCAGTCTTATATCATTCCTCTTTGCATCATCTAGCAGCTGCTGGATTGATTTTTCATGGACCCTTACAATTTTAAAGCAATTTTTCTTTTCATGGTCACTAATTGCAATCTTATCTTCTGTATCTGAAATTCTGTCCTCACATTGGTTCATTCTGCTGCATAGACTTTCAATGGAGTTTTTAATCTCCTGAAAATCTGTTTGCATCTGTTTTATGATTCCACTTGTTTCCTATGTTGGCATTCCATCATGTTCCTCAGATCCTCTATTTTTTTATCTGTGTCCTTTCTAGATTTATTAATCATGTCTTACATTATGGGCACAATCTCTGCTGTTATCTGAGAAATTTATTTCTGATTTCATTTTTCCCAGATCCTCTTTTGTTGCCAGTTCAGGGAGTCCAGGTGGTTGAGTACCACAGTGTTCCATCTTGTTTCCCTTTGGGGTTGTTTTAGGTGATCTGGAAGTCCAGTTTTGAAACTTGTTTATGTGTCTTCTCATTTCAATGAGGGAGTGGTGCTGCTGGCACCCACACGGCTCACCTCCTCTGTGCTGGCAGGGGTGGTATGGCAGCCCGGAAGCCTCCTCTTATGTGCTGGAAGTGGCTCACCTCCTCTGTGCTAGGGGGTGGTACAGTGGCCCAGAAGCCTCCTCCTGTGCTCTGGGAGCAGCTCACCTCCTCTGTGCTGGAAGGTGGTACAGCGGCCTGGAAGCCTCCTCCTCCTGGGCACTGGGAATAACTCACCTCTGTGCTAGGGTTTTTCTGCACAGTGAATCAGCAGCAAGGGGGAATCTCCTGCCACATCAGTTCTACGGCCAGCAGCCCAATCACAATTGTCCTCAACATCACATGAGGTCATGAAAGGATTTGTATGAGGACAAAATAGAACACCATGTGGAAAGCACCAACACAGAGCAGGCTATTCAATAAGCTCCAAGCATCTCTCCCACCACCAGCTACACCATAGCCTGGTGTTTAGCAACGGGTACAGAAGACATCATCACCTCCACAGCCAGAACCATTTCATCTCTGATGGCTTTTCCCCTCTCAGCAGCCCTACCACTCCTCTTTCACTGTCCCTGGGCACCACCCACACCTAGTCCTGGCCACCCTCCATCTCCTACCAAACTCATGGCTCCCTTGAGATTCAGACTTCATCTCTCCCACTGGCTCCTCTTTATAAACCCAACCCTGTCACCATTCCCAAGCACTGTCTCTGAGGCCTCTCCAGGACAAAGATTCGAATGGTTTCAATATGGCCTAACTGTGCTCCAGGGAGCTTTGGCTGGAGTCGCAGCCCTCCCTCGCTCCTCACTGACAAATAGCAACTCCTTGATTTCCTCCAGAGCCCCACTCTGGTTGCACCCAGAGAGAGGTTCCTTCTGTATTCCTCAAGTCAGGCAACTTCTCCAAATTGTCTCTCTCCCTCTTGAAGATCCCTCTGTACTCTCTCAACCCATTCATGTTGGTTCTGATGTGGGAGTGTTTGAATGGGTTTACAGCTCACCTCTCAACTCACCAGAGGATGGAATATTGCAAATGCTCCCACACACTGGGGAGTGAGCACCTCCACCCACACATCCCTGCATCTGGCTGAGATGTTACAGTAGTTACTTGGAAATCTATCTGATTTCCACTATGAAGGTAATTTCACCAAGGGTACCAGATAAGAGGTAAGTAAGGTGCTTACCAGGAAGTGAAGATGAATTGTGGTAAAAATCAAAAGACAGAAGCAACGTGGTGATATCCAACAGTCAGTCTGAGCAAAATGAGGCCATAAAGAAATGCAGTCTGAGTTGGAATATTGGGAACAAATTGGAAAACAAAGTACAAGCTGAGTTAGGTGATTAGTTCATGGAAAAGCTTAGGGGGATAGCATCAAAGCCACCATGTGTATTGTTCCTTAATCAGTGACATCATATCAGTACCATGAAATTAATCATGGTAGGGACCAGGGGTTTAGCTCAGTGGTTTTGCCACCTGCTGTGCAAGCACAAGGACCCAAGTTCGATCCCGGTACCAAAAAAACAAAAAAAAAAGAAAGAAATTAATCATGGTGAGGGTATTTACACCACAGTCATTAGAAGGCATTATAAATCAGAGTTTAATTTCATTTAGTTGTTTATTTTAGAAAGTTGGTTCTTAAATATTTACCAGCACACCACTAGTAGAATGGCAGAGTGGTAGGGGGGTTATGGGTATAGGCATTGTAACCAGGAGGAATGGAGAATCTGAGCAAGTTATTTAACCTGGGTTAGCCTGGATTTTGGGATCTATAAAATTAGAATAGCTTGAGTAACCTTGAAGGGATTCAGATTACATGGTCTCAAGGTCCAGAAGGCAGCACAGTGTCTGGCACACAGAAAACTTTCTCTAATATAGTAGTCATGTTTCAGGTACCAGAGCAAGGAGGCTAAGAATTTATTTTCCTACAATCTCTTTCCTATTCATGCTTGATCAGCTTAAAGGGGACAGGGTGAGACATGCAGCTCAGGAGCAAAGGAAGGTTGACTATATACATTTATTTTCCAGAAGTGCTAAAGTCAAGAAGAAATTTTCTACTACTTCTCTTCCTTGCCAACTTACTTTTTGGGTGTTTGTTACAAAAAAAAAAAAAATAGAATTCAGAAAGCCAAGTCATTCTAGGAGGATTTTTCAATAATTGCCTTTTTTTCCTTCAGATCTTCTGAGATGATTTCCGCCACCATCGAGATACACATAAAAAGAAAGTCGAGTGTTTCAGTGCCGAGCCCAGCCTGCCTCATGAGCAGGGAGGTTATAACGAGAAGATAGCTGTCTCCCAGAAAAGCTAATCCGTCGTTTTCATGTCCAACCTTTACAAATTGTGCCCGTGTGGCAAAGTTTGAATCACTCTCTCTAACAGCCTCTGAAAACAAATGCAAAACCTTTCAAGTTCATTCAAAGTCATTACAACACTTTCCAGAACTGAATCAATTACTGTAACCTCTGTGGGTGTGTAAAATATGAAATTACCAGCACCCTTGCAGAGCCACAGAATTGGTAAATTAGCAGAAATTGATTATGGGAGCTTTGGGAGCAGGCCCTGGTGGGTTAAGTGTCTTGATGACAAACATCAATACATTATTTGTGAGATTCTTTGGATGAAATTGTCTTGTCCATTAATGGCACTTTGCCTCGATTACTGCTGATTTTGCCATCTAACATATTGACATGGGGGTTTAGCTTTCCACGTTATGACTGAAAGAAACAAGTCAAGCCAATTGTTCTGATAGATCCAATATCCATTTTGTATCACAATCACAAAGAGAGTTGAGTCTTTCCAAATGAGCTCACTGTGTCTCCTCTGGATACCATGAATACCTTTCAAATAGATTATTACTTCGGTTCTTTGGTAGGGGGAGTTTTTGACCTTTTCATGGCTCCCTCTCAAATTCTTATCCCCTTCTCCTTCTTCATCTTATGGATCCACTTTCTGAGACAGGTTCATTAGGGTGCAAGATCACTGTATCCTAAAAGGCCAGTGCTCCCAGTGAGACCCTCTCCGCTAGTTTCTGCTCTCTTGGTTTATATGTTGATTTGTCTTGAACCAAGAAGATATGCTTGAAGTTGTCTCTGCTGGGAATGGAGCCAGAACTGCAAAGGAGTAGGGACAAAACCTCCCAGCATGAGCACTCTGAGACCTTATGGGATTGCTCAGGGGCTTACGATAGCCATCATCTCTGCTGTAGCATCCTCCCCTTGTGCCAACCCATAGCTGGAGGATGCCAGCCATGAGCACCTGACTGAAGCTAGGAAAATCAGGTCCCCTCCTGGGAAGGTGACATTTGAAGGTGAAGATTAAGAAGCTATGTATCACGAGAGCTGAGCCACAGCACTCTGATGACAAGCATCATGGATTCTTGAGTTCAGGTCTCCAGAATATCTCTACCTCTTGCCTTTATCGGTTCTTGGATATGTGGTATTTTCTGGGGCTCCTTGTGCTACTTTCCAGTAAAGTCTCACTTTTTTTTAACCTAAGTTCACTGCAGTCAATTTCTATTATTTACAAACTAAGTAACTTCAACACAGTAAATTCAGAGATGGTAAAAGCTGGACTGAAAATCAAACTGGACTGAGTAATATATGGTAATCAGTAGCTTCCACCCTGCTTCTGCTTTGCATGTGCTGAATAGAAAGAGTATGTGCTTTGAATTCAGACCCAAGTTTGAATTCTAGTTCAGCTGTGTGTTGGCAGAAGAGTTTAGAGTCCTCTGCCCCATGTCTCTGCACCTTGATTTCCTCATCTGTAAAATGTAGATGAAACTGCAAACTTCTTGGGGACATTTTGAGGAATACATGAGACAATAAACCTAAAGCACAGATAGGCACAGAGTAGGTATTTATCACTGCTCTGCATTGAGAATGCTCTGGATTGGGAATGTCCTCCAGGATCCTGCTGGAGCCAGGAATTGTCAGAATGGTTGTAGGAAGGAGCTGGTGTATCCTCAACCTACCTAACTTGACCAGACATAAGGGTACAGGGAAGGATGACATAAGGGCCACTTAGAAGACCTCATCTTCAGGAGAATGGCATGACCAGCATTGAGGAGGTTGGTATATCATTCTCAACCACCCACATGTCCCTTGTAAAAAGGAACCGGGGTACCTCCAAGCAAGCACCAAAAGCAGAAGGAAAGACTGGGATGGTGGGTCCCTCATCCCTGCATGCATTCAATGTCCAGATTATGGCCTGAAACCAGTCCATTGCTCCTACTTCCACTATCCACTCCAACACAGCCACTAAATAATACTCACTCACCCACTAGTGCACAGGAAAAGTTAATGGATATGAGTTGAGTTGGTTTCCCACCAACCTGTGATTGTTCTCCTACCACCAACACTTTGAGCTATGGATATGAAAATATTCTAAGTCAAGCCAGACACAAAATGCACCATATTGTATGGTTCTATTTATATCAAATGTCAGACTATGGAAATCTATAGACACAAAGAGTAGATTACTGGCTGCCAGAAGCTGAGCATTAGGGAAGAAATGAGCAATGATGACTTATGGGTATGGAATTTCTTCTTCAGGTGATGAAAATGTTCTGGAATTAGATAATGGTTATGGTGGTACAACTTTGAGAATACTAAAACCCACTGAATTGTACACTTTGAAACTGTCAGTCTTTACGATACAATAATTATATTTCAATCCAACAAATAAGTAAAATGTTTTGAAAATGAGAAATTAGACAGAAGAGAAAACAGAAGAAAGAAAGAAAGAATTGGTGGTAGTCTCTTTGAATCAGAGTGAACTCCTAGGAAGAGTTAGGCATGCTTAGTGTGGTAGTTAAAAGCATGGACTCAGAAGTCAGACTTCCTGGATTCAACTCCCAGCCCTGCCCAGATGTTGAGGAAGAATATTCCTGATGGAGAAAGCAGCAAGTGCTGAGCCTCTGGAGTGAAACTACCTCACTTTACATTGTGCAAATATTTAAAATTTGAACAGCTCTTCCTCCCTGGACCGAGAGCTGCACAGGAGCATCTTCTGCAGATTACCAAGCCCAGTCTGGCCATCTTCTAGGATGTCCGAAGCAACCTAGAATCTAAACGTGAGAAATGAACCACCCTTGCAGCCAGCTCAGTGTTTGACTCATAGCACGTACACAGCCAGTGCTGAATACCTGTGACTCTTCACTGCCTACCCCATGGGCCCTCCCAGCTCCTGATCTCAGGAAACCATGAGGTCACCCCTCCAAGGAAGCAAGCATTGTCTCTGCCTGTGTCCCCGGAGCCAGGTGTGGAGTCAAGGGAACTTGACAAACAAAATGTTTGCCGAGTGAATCAATGAGGAGACTGCGTTGCTCTGTGCTTGCTAAGGGAGGTGGCTCTGGAAAGTAGAAAGGCCCCACTTTTGCTGTAAGAGAGCCACATTCAGACCCTGACTGCCTGTCAGTGCCTGAGTGACTTAGGGCTCAGTAATTATCCGAGCCTCAGTTCTCTCCCCTCAACTGTGAGAGGAAAATAAAGCGGACACTTCCCTCTGGTCCACCATGTAAGCACAAAATGAGATGATGCATGGAAATCCCAAACAAGAGGGTGAGTTCGTGGTAAGGTTTTTTAAATAAAGCATGGAATTTTGTGTGGTTTTAGCAGACCTGCACTGAGTTCTTTACACTAAACTCTTCTCTGGTCTTTCATTCCACCCCAACCATTTAGGATGATACTGGTTTTGCTCACTCTTCACAAAAAAAGAAAAGAAACTATGCCCAGAGATGTTAAGTAACTTTCCCAAAGTCACACAGCTAATCAACAGGATCTACCTCAAAATCCACCCCATTACCCTGTGTCCTCCAATAAGGGATGGGGGGTGAGTAGGATTCTGTGAAGTGTCTTCCACAAGTTATTACTTCCCTTCCCCACTGCCTAGACTGGGTCTCTTCTTTTCTGATGGTTTCTGGTATGCATTTGTTCACACAGACACATGAATGCCCTTTCTCTTTTGAAGGAATCCATGAGTTCTGATAAAGAAAGAAGGTGCATCTCGTATCACCCTGCTAGCCCCCACAGAGCATCCACCCGCTGCTCCCACACACACTGGCACACCACAGGGGGCAGCTGGTGGAGGCTGGGTGTGGGGCAATGCTTTCATCAGGAGCACACTGCCGGCCTCTGGCAGATCAGAGGCGAGGGCTCTCTAGCACTCGCTCTGTTAACATAATGAGGGGATAACCTGGTATTTAAATCGCAGCCACAGTGGTAAATCTGCATTGTCAGCCTTCAACATGATTTACAAAATAATTTAAAAATGCATGAACCTTCTTCTTTATAAAGCACAGGGGTGCTAAGTTAACTTCTAAATATTTTATCAGCCAAGGTGAGCTCCTTGCCTTGCAGCCATCACTCACTGAGCCCACTCTCTGCGTGTGAATCTGAAGACCCTTCAGTGTGAAAGACTCCGGCTCTCTTGGGTGAGGATGTGGCTGATTTCACCTCAAGTCATTTGTCCACCTTCTCATGAGAAACGGCTGCCTCCAGCGTCCTTGGCTGACTCTACTCTCCCCTCCTTCACTAGAACAAAGCAAGGGCCTTTGAGATCTCTCCTGCATGGCAGGGAGGGAACTCTCAGAAAAGAGCTCTATAGAAACTTCTGGAGAAGACAGCAGCAGCCTGAGCATCTTAACTACCTGGAAGAGATTGCAGTTGGCTAGGGTGAGAAGCAATGGTGACCAAAGACCCTGCATTGGGCAGCCAACGTTGGCTGACCCCCATCGAGATGAAGGAATTATAGGTTCTTGGATGTAAATTCATATCTGCACTCAACTTGCACTTCTTTAAGTGATGAAGTGCTCACTATTTCAATGGGGAGTCCATGCTTCTTGAAACCTTATTCTGCTCTAAATACACTGACATTTCACTCCATACCAGTTCTCCTTGCTGGTCCCAGCTGCTTGAGATCAATCAAGTCATCCCACTCAACACACTGTACAGCTGAAGAAATTTACATTAGCTGCTCCCTGCTGCAAGGGTTGCTCATCTCTTTTTTAGTGTATGTGCTGCCAAAGCCAGCACAGTTGCTCATCTCTTTCCCACTCTCATCTCACCTGGCAGCCTGTGCCCTAATTGCTCTCCTCCATGAACATCTGCTCTCAGGAAGGTATCTGCCATCCCAGCACGACTGAATCCATTAAGGGGTAAGCAGTGGATACCAGGGCCTGGCTCCCCCGGCTCTACCTCCTAGAACATTGGTCAAGGTGTTTTCACCCACTCCCTGGATCTCATCATTTTCTTCTCTGTTGTCACTGGGTCTGGTTTAGATTAGTTTTTAGGACTCTTCCCAACTCCCAAAGTCTAATCTGAGGAAGGAATAGGAAGGGTAGGAATAATGCCTAAAGTAGTTAGCCACTGGAAGGAGCTTAAGAGTGAGAGGAAAAAGGGAAGCCCCAGAGGAAGAGAGAAAAGAAAGAAGGAAGGAGGGAAAGAAGGAGGGAGGGGAAAGGAAGAGCAGCCCCTTAGAGTCTTTCGAAAACTTTCTAATGCACCAAGCAAAAATATTTTGAAAATGTAGACAACAACACTACTCTTTATATAGTTACTTATTACACGGTGCTAGTGTGCTGTTTGAATCACAAATTGCATGCTAATGGCCTAATTCATAAACCATTGACATTCTTTATGAGTCCTTAGCTTTCAGAAATGAAGAATTTGTGTTCAAAATATAATTTGCATTGCAAAATTCAATAATTTAGTTTCTCATATTCATTAATGCCTAAAACCACAACACATAACTTATCCCATTGCAACTTCCTCCTTAGGACACTGGAAAAAGAAGTGCTTCAGCTGGGAAATCAGGCGCTGCTTTTATGGCCATATTTGGAGCTGTACTAAGAGTCATCACAAGGGGAAGCCATGCTGTTTTTCTCAAAGAGTGGGTACTGAAGGATTTTTCCACAATAAGATAACACAATTGGGAGGCTTCTCAAACCCCATGCAGAAGTTTATTTAACCTTTCCAATCTCAGAAACTCCATCTGAGGAGAAAAAAAAAAAAAAAAAAAATCTTGCTGAAAGAGACATGCAATTTCCAGGAAAATAGTGTAAAACTCAGTGAAATAACCAATGTAGCAATTGAATCATCTATGGGGCTTCCAGTTGAATAGTCTGTGGAACACTCAGTGGAATGATGAATGTAACAATTGAATAGTGCATAGAATGCTCAATCGAATACTCTGTGGAACGCTCCAAAGTATTGTATAAGTATTGGTAAGTGCTGTACAATACTCTGTGAACTAGAAAGGGGACACTCTCTTAGCAGACACCTCCACTATGATAGGAAAACTGCTTCGTGTATATAAGGGTCCGGGTTGGGTTCATGGCATCTCTAGCTGGTTTTGTTTCCTAGTATAAGGTAGGCACTGAAAAATGATGGAAAGAATGAATGGAGAATGCACATAAAGAGCTAACTAATAATGTTTTTTTTTCAACTTCTAAGCGTTAGGTTCCTAAGCTCCAACTCAATATTTTAGTTTCTTTAATGCCTCACCAAGTCAGAGAACCTTACAGCTAGGAGAGGCCCTGGAAGTCATCTAAGAGCACTATTTTCCTTTATGTAATTTTCACACCTACACTTCTAAGAATGAGACAAGTAGTCAGGGCTGGTGGCTAATTTCCCAGAATTCTGGGAAACTGAGGCAGGAGGATTGCAAGTTTTTCAGGTCTGAGTATCAGGAGGCTGAAATTGATGGAATGCAACTCCAGAGTCAGAAGTCCTGAGTTTTCATTTCCATCCTTCTTTCATTCTCCTGTGTCAATTTGGCCAAGTCACACCCTCTCTTCTGGGACTTGGAAATAGGGATCTTTGGATATTGTGACCTCTAAAACATCTTTCAACACTAAGACTCCTAGGAATTCAGGGTCTGGCCCTAATATTAATAATTAATAGCCCACATTGGGCATTAGTTTCTCCTATTCTCACTCCGAAAGCTGATATCTAGAAGACAAACAATGTAGGATGTGTCTGATTCAGTGCTATAGTCCCAGCACCCAGGACACAGTCCACTGCTCAGAAAATAATCACTCATTCATTCAACAAATGTACTCTGAGCCCTGACATAATGCTGAGCTGCTTCCCAGGCAATAGAAACCCAATGATGTACAACAGAGAAAGTCTCTGCTTTTATGGAGCTTGCTTAGACCGGAAGAGACAGGCAGTAATCAAGGAAAGCACACATAAATAAACAGAAGAAGTTCAGGCAGTGATTGGAGTTAATCAAATAAGGTAATAACACTTTAGGTGATCAAGACCATCTTCTCTGACTTTTGATGGAACATTTGAGTTGAGACCTGGGTAACCACAAGAAGCCAGCCATAGGTAGATCCCAAAGCAGAGCTTTCTGGGAAGAGGGAGGAGCAAGTGCAAAGGTCCTGAGATACAAACATGCTCTGTGTTATGGGAGATGAGCAACAGCTCATGCAGTTGGTATATCGTGAGTAATGTGCCATAAATGGGTGAGGTGGTCAGAGGAAGGGTGGGATGGATCATGCAGGTCCCTACAAACACATTGTCAGAGTTAGGGTTTTCTTCTAAGAGTGATGGGAAACTATGGATATTTTAAGCAGGTGAATAGTGTGATCTAGTCCTTAGCTGTAAAGGTCCACTGAGTGCTTCAGAGAAAATGAAATTGTTGGAGTGCAAAGCACCACTATAGGATGCTTTGGAATGGGGTCAGCCTGGGGAGCCAACACCCACCCATTTGACAAATGTGGTGAGGCATTTCCATTGCAGTCCTTGCCATGGGGGCATCTGTTGGGCCTGGCACCCAACACCCCTTTGTGAAGCCTGAAAGTGACTCATTTCAAGATTTGCTGAACTTCCTCCTCCTTCTGTTCCTGCAAACTCTGCAGCCTTGTCATAAGAGCAAGTCATTCATCAGCAAATCTAAAATATTTATTGTGCATATTTTAAAGGCCAAAGTGCTATATCATCGAGCTCTGCCCAGATGGGGACAAGATTTCGCAGTGCCAATGACTGAGATGAAGACGTGCCAGACAAAATTGCAGACAATTAATCTGTGCAAATGGAACTCTCCAACGGGGACTGGAGTACGCACTTAAGCACCAGAGACAAACCATCCCATAATGACCACCATTAAAATTTAAAACAGTTTGCTTATTTTTAAAAAATGGAAATCTTCACGTCCTTTATAGTTATCAGTTATCCTGCTACCACCGGGAAAATGTGAGAGGTGTTGTGTAGAAGGTGGAGGAAGACTTTGAGGGTGACTCGAGCCAAATTCCTACAAGCAGGTCTCTGCAAGGCTGCTACACCCACAGGGGTCCCTTTGTCCTGCTCTCATGGCTGTCTGAACGGGGTGATGGCCAGATGGACTCATTTCTATTAGGACTCAGTGGGTCTGTTGGAGGTTGAGGTGCTGGTGGGAGAGGCAACAAAATGGTGATTGTTTCAGACTTGGAGTGAGTCCTTTGATCTTCAACACCCTCATTTATAAAATTAGAAATGGGTGCGGCACATGGTCAACATTAAATTCATGTGACTGTCACCATCATTATTACTGTTGCTATCCCTACAGCTGTTTTCCTATATACTGACTGTGGGACTCAGGCAAATACCTAAGATTTCCTTAAATGCTATTATGGTTGTGTCTTCCCCACTGGGTTCTTGGGGAGATTAGACAAATTATATGAGTCCAGCACTTAGGGCGTGTCCAAGTTCAGCCAACAGCTACCGCTATCATTGTCATCACCTTTACCTACCTTGGTCCATTATTCAACATTTGTCTTTCTTCCCACTCTTTTTTATTGGTTGTACAGATTAATGGGTTTCATTCTGGCATATTCATAAATGCACATAACGTACTTTGATCATTTTCAAATTTCCCCCTGCTCCTGCCCTGCCCTCTCCCCTAGTTTCACAGTTAGGGGGGTTGCAATATATAGAATATATTATGCTCATATCCATCTCCCTGTTACTTGCCCTTACACCCTCTCCCCACCCCTCTTATTCTCTTCTGACTGGGGCTGGGGCTGCCATGCTCTGGGCCAGAAGGTGCTGCTAGAGTGGATGACGGCAGCGCGCATCCACCATCTGCTTAATTCCTGAGTCCCTCTATAACTCAGTGTCCCTCATCAATAAATGGGACAATATATTAAAGTTGCATACATCACTGACACTGTTTTAAAATAAAGTGCAATCATAGATGCTGAGGCACTACGAAGGGTTAAAAAACACTATGTCAATATAAGGTGTTGATGGTTATTGTTTATTTAAGTAGAGAGGAAATTTTTTTATTATTGTTTTGATTCCTCTAGTCCTGAGATAACAGATAAATCAGGAAAACGTCAAGTCAAAGTGAAGCATGGATCTCGGGTACAGAGTTTCATCGGGATTTTTTTTTTCCTCCTTTTGCAATCTTTGCTGAAAGACATTTGAAGTGAAGTTAATAATTGAAACGTAATGAATAATTGCAGTTTGGGGTCCATAGCGCAATCATAATTGCCAGTTTATTACTTTTTTAATATATTTGCCAAGTATTAATAATATTGAAATAATGCAAGAAGATCATGGGAAATAAATGAAATATATCATTTGTCAAGGAAAAAGGATTTCCAAACTGTAGGCACTGCTCTTATGAGCTCGATGATGAACACAGCTATGCAGTGAATCCTTCATCATGGGGACATCACCTGCAAATTTTGGTTCCTGCATAATTCTCCTCCAGTCAAATAAAGGTGACAGCATGGAAGACTCACCGTGCAGAGAGCCTTACCATCATTTATGCACTTCTTTGGGGGTGTGAGACACAATCTAGGAAAACGTTCCAGAGCTGGGGCTAACAAGACCCAGGTTTCAGGCCTGGCTCTTGGAACAAGTCCTTCCTCCTCCAGCCCTCTTGGACCTTGCAGTAAAATGACAATGAAATGAAAGGACTGGAAGAGGTCTTAAGTCCTTCCTCTTTCATCTCTAAGAGCTCCTCCTCTTCTTATTCTTCTCCAGGGACTGAATGTTTTGAAAGCTCTTCATACAACAGAGTATGAGCAGCTGAATCACCAAGCCTTGTAATCTACTCTGGGAGCTTTGAGGGACTGAACATCATCATCTGTAAAATGAGAAGTTTGACCTTGGCAATAAGTCTCAACCTGCACATCTCAATATTAGGAAACCTCAGTCAGGGGCAGGAAGTCGCAACTGGTTTATTGCTAAGATTAGTAACAGTCGTGAAGCCTGAAGGGAGTTCCTAAAGCACATGAGAGTGGATTCAAAGGTCCCACTGATGAAGGCATTCTTCTCCTGTATGTTGAGACCCTCCCTCTTCCCTTCACCTACCGCCCTGTCTTAGGCATTCATACTGCGCTGGGGACTGAGTTAGAGACAGGAGGGCCAGAGAGGGTGAAAATGACCTGAGCTGTGTGGTATGGTTAACCATCCCCAGCTGGTGATTGATGGCCAAGTAGGTGTTATGACACAAGTTTGTTTCCAAGCAAAGGTATTGTTTCCTTTTTTTGGCTGTAAGAACTGCACACTTCTATCTTTGCTAAAAATATAAAGTCAAAAACATAGTAAACCCACCACCTGGATACTTCTACATATATGTAGATTCTATCTCACATAAACATGGTAACATCATTCGGTACAGGACTATGCTCTGATTCTCTTCTTCATTTTATTCTATAGTTCTTTCCTGGACAACAAAACCTTCCAGAAGTCTCCCCTTGTATTGATTTACTGTTAATAATTCACCATTGACATCCAGACCACTATCAAAAACCAGCTGTATAAAAGGAAAGAAAGCTTTTTGTGTGCTGATATGGAACAATCTCCAAGATAGGTTGTTAAGTGTAAAAAAGTAAGGTCAGAGCACTGCTTACATCACTCCCATTTGGGGAGAGAGAGAGAAAGAGAGAAAGACAGAGAGTGAGAGACAGACAGAGAGAGAGAGAGAACAAAGTATGGGGGTGGGTGGGAGTGCACCAGCAGAAGAGAACATGTAAACACATTTTCTCTGGAGGGGAACCCAAGGAACCAGTTGCAGGGGTCTGAGGTAGCAGAAACAAGTTTCTTTTTTTTTGAGGGGGAGGGGGGGTTGGTACTGGGGATTGAACTTGGGACCTTGGGCTTGCGAGGCAGGCAGCGGAACCACTGAGCTAAATCCCTGGCCCGAAAAGTTTCATTATTGTACCTATAAATTTTCAAACATACAATTGAATTAACCTAGACAAAAATGTGTGTTATGTTTGTGTTTTATGTTCTTCCTTGTGTGCATATATTTTTAATGTAATGAATATGTTGGGGATATATTAAAATTATATCATTTGCAATGTACACATTTATGTATTTAAAAGTATTTTACTGTGATATCCCCAGTTCCCACCCAAGTTCCTGGCATATAAGGAAGAGATTAATGAACATCTGTCAAATAACTTGAGGGGGAAGGGGGAGGGGAGGGGAAAGGAAAGAAGGGAAAGGAATTAATATGAGAAAATGAAAAAATGGAAACAAAGTCTTTGTAAATAGGGAGGGATGGAGGGGTTGAAGGGAGGGCAGGGGAAGGGGGAAAAAATAAGAACTGAGAGGTTATGTAAAGGTGCAAATTTCCAATGATGAATGTCATTATATTGTATACCTAAGATGTACCAATAAAACGATATATAATAAATAAATAAATAAAATATGAACAAAAAAATAACTTGAGATGTCTGGATGAATAAACAAATTCTGATTATTATAATATTCTATTCCTGAGTTGAATTTTTCTTTGGTTCCTTCCATTCTTTTTCAATTTGGGTTTTCTATCATGATCTGAATGCTACTTGGAAGCAGGCCACAAAAATGAACAAAGTGTCCCTGAGTGTGGTGGAAAACAAACTTTTGAGGACCCCTGGGCTGATTGCATTCAAGATCCTGCTGACTGAAAAGGTCCACAATTCCATGGTAGGACCGGAAAGGCCTGAGATTCAGCGGTTTCCCTCTGAGAAAGAACCGGAGATTTGGAAGCAGGGAAGATGGATGGGGAAGCTCTGTGCTTGACCCAAGGCTTCTTGCAGGAGGGAAAGCCCCCACGCCCCCAGTGCAACACGGTCGTCGTGGCAATGAAGCAGTCCCAAGGGCTGGCAGATGCTCTGGAAAAGCAGGTGTGTTGGGCCTCTATTTCCAGGTTCTCTATCTCATTAGGAGATTCAGATCCTACTCAGTGAGGGCCTAACATCCTCTGCAGGAGTCCGGGGTCACCCACCCTCTGAGTAGTGTGCCCTTGGCCTCATTTTCCCCATCTGTAAAATGGGGAGATGGTGAGTGCACAGACCCGGAAACTCACTGCAAGTCTTAAATGAGATAATACAGGTAGAACAACTGGCTCGCCAGAATGGCTCAGCTAGTATTATTGTCACAGAGGGATCCATTTCACCTTAAGTTGGGGAGCTGGGGAGAGATCAGAAAAAGACTTGGGAGCTGACAGGGATGGGCAAAGCAGAACTGAAAGAGTCAAGAAGCAGTGAGGGTAGCTGGGTGTGGTGATGCACACCTGTGATCCCAGCACTGTGGGAGCCTGAGGCAGGAGGATCTTGAGTTTGAGCCCAGCCTGGACAACTTAGTGAGACTGTGCTCAAAATAAAATATAAAAAAGGACTGGGGATGCAGCTCCGTGGGAAAGGTTCAATCCTCCATATACACACACAAAAATTGAGATGCCGTTCCCTCATTCCAGCCAGTGTCACTGGCCACTGCCTGTACCTCAATATCACACAGGGTACTGGGTACCAGCGGTCAGCAGAGGACATGGTTTTACTCTCTTGGAGATTACTGTCTGCTGAGAGGGATGCGTGAGACAAGTAAGTCTAAATCTGCTGTGGTGACAGGTGCTTCAGGAGAGAGTTGTGCCTCAAGGGGCAGTCGAGGGGGACTTGATGTAATGAGCGATCAGAGACTGATGCTTGGCTAAGATCTGAAGGATGACTAAGGATTATCCAAGTGGAAGGGACAGACAACAAGCGCAAAGTCCCTGTGGCAGAGATAGGCACAGGGAAATAAAGAAGTCCAAAGCTCTGGAGGATGGTTACAAAGGGAGTGCAGAGTGACAGGAGGCCAAGAGCTTACTATAGATCCACCCCATGCAGAGGCTAATGATAATAATGATCACAAATAGGATGGCAGCAATCACATACTGACCACCCGCTGTATGCCAGGCATATCATCTCATCAAAACTCAGGACAACATCATAAAGTTGGTGCCACTGTCAGTCCCAATTTACAAATTGTAGTAGTCTGCCATGGTGGTGGGTGCCTGTAATCCCAGAACTCTGCAAGGTTGAGACAGGAGGATTCCAAGTGTGAGTCCAGCCTGGGTGACTCAACAACATAGCAAAACCTTGTCTTGAATTTTTTTTTTTTTTTTTTTTTGTGCTGGAGATTGAACTCAGGACCTTGCGAGGTAGGCAGTGGAACCACTGAGCTAAATCCCCAGCCCTCAAAATTTTTAAAATATATACATACCAAAGACTAGGGTTGTAGCTCATGGGCAGACCCTAGGTTCAATCCTTAGTACTGCAAAAAAAAAAAAAAAATGGAGAAGGAAAGGGAAGGGGAGGGAAAGGAAGATAATGTGGTTATCAAGGATTTGAACCAGTTACATCTAACTCAAAAGCCTTTATTGTCGAAAACACAGAGCACTATGCAATTTGTCATACACACAGTGTCAGTGGAAGAGGACATTACTAATGTGGCTAAAACCACAGATTTAAGAAATTATCACCCCAGGCAATACCTGATAATATCTCAAGATAAAGGAGGTGAAGGTGCTTTGTAAACAATGGCATCCTCTAAGAGGTCGGGGATAATCTAGCTGACCAAGGGGTTCAGGAAGGGAAGGATCTCAGCAGAGCCAGGAAATCACTGTCATAAACCAGTTCCTCCCTCTGCCTCGACAGGAACCTGACTTCTACCAGTCCCACTTCTTAAATAGATTTGACATGTCAGAAAATAATTAATTGTGTAGGTTTTATTAATGTTTTAGAATAGAAATTAAAAATGTGACAAGTGAATGAGAAACAACAGTCTGTTTTAATGAAAATTTCATTCTCACCATCAATAAATCACAGACCAAAGCGAACCCAATATGGGTCACAATCGTCCTTGCCAGTCTGGGCGTGGGGTGTGGGGTGTTAGATGAATGATTCCACTTGGGAACAGGGAAGATTCTGGAATTCTGCAGGATCCAGGAAACTAGACTTGAGGTGCAGAGGGGGAAGCCACCATGGAGATGGCTTGCAGAGATACAGCAACGTGGACTTTACTGCTAAGGGATCCACCTCACCGAGGGCAGCTTCCACCAGGACAACATAGCAGTCAGAGAAAGGCACCTAATGTTGGGTTGAGATGTAGCAGAATAGAAGCATTTTACTGCAGGAGGCGTCATCTGGTGTGGATGTTGGGAAAGCCCTAGGGCAGGGTCTCCTGCCTAGAAAAGAGGTAAAGCACCTCCCACTTCCTCTACCATGATCCATTCTGACTTTAGGACCCATTCCCAAACTCTAGCCTCAGTTCTCAGCTGAAGTTTTGTTTTCTTTTTCTGAAATTTTCCAAGAGATACCTTAATCCCACTCTTGGACAGAAATAAACCAGTTCATACGCAAGTATCTTCAGTTGCACTGCAGTAGCTGCCTTGATGTCCTGAATTGATTCAAAAGGTCATGGCTGTTTTGACTTTGAGGAAGAGCCAGAAGTCCTATGGTCCCAGATCTGGTGAACAAGGTGGATGAGGATGCACTGTCACGTTTTTATGAGCCTGCCTTTCTGTTGTAAGGGACTGGGCAACAGCATTCATTGTATTTTATATCACACTGTGTAAAGATACTCATGAAAGAAGACTTCCAAAACCGCTTCCAAAAGTGGCAAGAATGATGGGATAAGTGTGTTTGAAGCAAGCAGGAGTATTTTGAGAGAGATTAACGGTAATCTGTCTTTCACTGTAATAAATTTGTTTATTTAAACACACACCATATTTTTATCAGGCATTGTATTTATTTCATATTTGGAAAGAAATCCAGGAAGAATGTTCTGGTCTCCCTTGGTCATCAGAGGTCATTTTTTAAATTTCTTTTTAATTGGCTCATAATAATTGTATATATTTGTGGACCACAGTGTGATAATTCAATATAAGTGCACAATGTGTAATGATCAAATCAGAATAATTAGCATTTTCCACTCCTTACACATTTATCATTTCTCTGCATGTCAGGAAGCTTCATCCTCCTGTCTTCTGGTTCTTTCTAAAATGCACCCTACTGTGCTGTAGAACAGCACAACCCAAGGGTGCTTTTAATCCCATCTCCCCCTCCCTCTGCCATTGCCTTGGGAAGCTTTGCTATTCCATTTCAGGCTTGCAAAGGATCCAGTCCAACTGACTTAGGAGCTGAGTCAAATATTCACAAACATTAAATATCTAAGAACACTTGGGGATGGGGTTGAAAATGCAAATTCTTCAGATGGAATTTTTTAAAGCTGACTCCTTCCACAGGTTTGAGGGGGGAGAAGAGGGGCGGGAATGAGGTTTGTACCTAAGCACCCAGGAGCACTCTTGGATCCACAGGACCAATTGGCCTGGGCGAGAACATGGGGACAGCAGCCTGGGTTCTTTGGAGTAACAGATATTTCAAACCAGAATCACCTCGAGTCTCAGCTCCCCACTCCTCCTGGCTCTTCCTTGAATCCTCCCTCTGCACCAGAGTGCAGCAAGCCAAGTCTTCTGAGGCCAGATTGAAATGCCAGAATGTATGGAGATTAATCACAGAATAATACAAACTGCCGCTTATCATCTCTCATATATTTGACATAATTACCCTACAAGCAACATGAAAATGTTATACAGTAATAACTCCCAGCCAAGAGAAAAAGCAGCATTGCTGATAACATGAAAATAGAGGAGAATACAGAACAGAGCCCTTGGAAAACTTTTAATTAATTTTTCCTCCTTTCAGCATAATTGATGTCA
Organism: Heterocephalus glaber; assembly: GCF_000247695.1. The sequence goes on from NW_004624824.1 coordinate 5,987,834, forward strand.
GTTCAGGCTTCAGTGTTTCCAAAGTGCTTGGCCTCATAGCAAAGAAATTTAGGGCTGGTATGGATTGCCTATGGAGCAAAGCTGGGCCTTGGTGGGGACTAAGGAAAGACTACATATGGAGTGTTTCTGTACCTTTAAACACATAATCTAAACTGTCGCTTTTTCATTTAAAATTATTTCATAGCTCCCCATCTCCCACCCTGAAGAACCTCAAGACCAAGGGTCCTTTGGTGTCACTGGGAATCCTCCATGGCCTGTCACCTCTGTGGTCTGTCACTTCCTTGATCAGCTTCCCCCTCCCCCCATGAGTGCCACTCTTACTGAATCACTTGTAATTTCTCCAATGCACCATGCTTTCAGTCCTCCAGACCCTGGCACTTGCTGTGTGTGTGTGTGTTTGTTAGCACTTCATCACTGTGACAAAAATACCCCATGGAGGAAAGGCTTATTTCCAGAGGTTGCAGTCCATGGTCAGCTGGTGCTATTGCTTCTAGGCATGTGATGAGGCAGAAACAACATGGTGGAAGGGCGTGGGGTTTGGGGCAGTCTGCTCACCTCATGGCAGCCAGGAAGCAGAAAGATGGGAGAAGCAGACAGGAAGCGTCTGGGGACCAGATACAGTCTCCAAAGGCTGTGCCTCCATGATCTCCCACCAATGAGGTCCCACCTCTCACTTCCATCACCTCCCAGAATGCCATCAAATTATCATCTAATCAACAGATTAATCTACTTGATGAAGTTACAGCCTTCATGATCCAATCACCTCCCAGGATCCAATAGCCATCCCTTTAGCCTATGAGTTTGGGGGGCACATTTCAAATCTATTCTTTGTTTTGTTTGGTTTGGTTTTGGTTTTGGCACCAGGAATCGAACTTGGGACCTTGTGCTTGCAAGGCAGGTGCCAGAACCACTGAGCTAAATCCCCGGCCCCACATTTCAAATCTAAACCTTAACATTGTACAAATTGCCCAGACACCCCACTCTACCTCCTTGGTATCCAAACGCCATCTGGTCAACCAAACTCATTCTTTAAAACTTAGCTCCTGCATCCTCTCAGCCCTCGTCCTGGAAGCCCTCCCTCCTCAACACAGCTGAGGTTTCTGTCTCGAGTTCTGTCAGGCTCTGTCAGAGCCTTTGACTTTCCTCTAGCACTGAGTGCACAAGCCCATAGGATCTGAATCGGTGTGTCTCTCTCTCCTCTAGAATGTAAACCCTAATTCACTTCTGTGGTCCAACATCTACATCATGTCTAGAAGCAAGCACATGCCCAGAGACTATATGAAGAATGAACAAATAAATGTTCTCTAGAGCTCCTAGAGTAACCTGGCGTTTTGTTGATGGCCACTGTACAGCAGCCCATGCAGTAACTTCCTCATATGAAACCACTTCCCTTTCCTGATGAACTACTGTGGCTCCACAGTCAAGCGGACTTACATAGCCCAGTATTTCCCTTCTTACCTAGACTTCTAGGAAACTCAAAGCAACATGAAGCCATACTGAATCATCAAAATGGTACCAGCCCAAGTCTCTGCTGATGTTCACCTCCCCTCACTATGATTTGTTGCTCTTCTTCTACTGTATTTCCAATTTCCTTGCCTCATTTTCCCACTCTATCACTCACTCTATTGCAAATAACCTCATATATGGGGGCAGGAAGGACTAAGTAAAGTTACCTCCTCTAATACTTGTTTTACATCTGGCTTAACCGACAAGCACAACTTGTAGATAAATAAGAAGTCTAACTTATCTAAGCAGTAAAAAAAGACAGCAAATATCTGTTGAGTTTTACCTATAAGTCAAGCACTGAAGACAGGCCCTGTGTATGCAGAGGAGAGAAGACACAGTTCCCTCATTCAAGGGCTACATTGTCTCTGGAAAGCAGACGAGTGACAACAGCACAGAGTGGGGACCTGCAATAGCCAGAAGTGGCTTGGGAGGAGGAAAACCAAACCGTGAGAAGTTGAGGTAAGCTTTCCAAAGAGGGTAGTATCTGACCAGGGTCTTAACAGAGAATGTAGGAGTTCACCAGCAGGGGACACAAAGCCTGCTGAATTTCAAGGATCTCAAGTGATTTGATAATGGGAGAGGACACGTGGAACTGTGGGCTTGTGGATGACCCACGCGTTGAGACAAGGAAGGACAGATCATGCAGGCTTTTTCCTATAGGCCGCTGGTGCTCTGGGCCTTCTTGCCCACAGTGCTCAGAAATTTCACGGCAGCACTTTCAGTGCTAACTGACGGAGAAAACACAAATCACAGCAGAAGCTATGGTAAGTTCAGTGATGCATTTAAATTAATTTGTACTTTGTCCAACCCAATCAAATCCACAGACATCTGAAAAATAGCTGCACCCAGCAAAACATCCACCGTTCTCCTCAGAGATGTAAATAAAATATGAATGGCCTATTCCGTGCAGGGACTCTTCTCCCCAACCTCCATTCTCGCTCCCCAGCATGGTGTTTTGTGATGCTAAGAGAAAGAATGCAGTTTATGCATTATGTCCTCCCGCTGTTCTCACAAGGGTCTTCTGCTTAATTAGGCCCAGGTTTCATCTTGCCTCTGCCCTTCCCAATTGTTCTTTCTTCTAGTTTCTCTATCATCTGTTGTTGTCCAGTTACATTTTGACACGTTCATCTCATCCAACGGTCCTCAAAAGCTAGCAGGATCAGAATCACCCAGAGTCTGTTCAAACAGATGGCTGGGCGCCACACTCAGAGGTTCTACTTTAGTGACCTTTCAGATTCGGAGCCCAAGATTCTGCTTCTCTGACAAATTCCCAAGTGATACTCCTGGTTTAGGGGCCACATTTTGAGAACACCTGATCCACATAATCCCCCTTCTTCTGTTTTACGAGAACTTTGTTGACGGTTTCGTGGGCTTCTTATATATTTTTGCCCTTCTTAGAATTTCCAAACCCTTGACTTCACAAAGAAATATTCAAAATGCACAAAATAATCTTAGAAGGCCACATGCCCAGAAAACCAGCCCATTATTGCCAGTAACCACTATGTCTTATAGCCCGCCATCCAGTTAACCCCAAATGGCCAGGATTTAATTAATTACTGATAGCTTCCCTAACTTATTGTGTGTGTGTGTGTGTGTGTGTGTGTGTGTGTGTGTGTAGTACCAGTTTTCTTGCACTGAGCTACATCCCCAGCCCTTTTTAGATTTTCTTAAATTTTTGAGACAGGAGTTCACTAAGTCATTACGTTCCCCAGGCTAGGCTTGAACTTGGGATTCTCCTGCCTCAGCTTCCCAGAGTGCTGGGTGGGATTACATGCATGCACCACCATGCCCAGTTTACAGCTTCTTTCCCTGATTTTTGTCCCTGCTCCCAACTTGAGATTTACCACAGAAAGCTAGATACAACTCCATAACCAAACACACACAGGGTATCTCACCTCTGATTATTCCACCTACAGCTTCCTGCACCAGCAGCCCAATCAGGGCTCACCTGGAGTCTTCCCTTTCCTCCATCTCGTGCTCTGCCACTCTGCTGCCTTGGAATCTCCGCCAAATGCAGGCACTGCTGGCTGACTTCCCTGCCACAGCAAGCTTTCAGTGAATGGCTTTTGCTACTCCCCTTTGGTTGGCCTGTTTCCAAAGTGGGCTGGAAGGACAAAGGACAGCCACAGCCCACTGAACCTCAGAAAGCATCTCTAAGCATTTCATAAGAGAGTAATATGAACAAGACCCACCAGGATGTTCAGTCAGTCTCTAGACAGAAAGTAATAGGAAAATATGGTAAATGTTTAGTTGTGGGGTTTTAAAAAACAATTTATTATAGTAAAAGACACATTTCCATTAACCCCCTTTAAAATCCTGCTCCTCACTTCGAACACACGCATCCCATCATGCTTGCCACTTTCTGAAGCAGCTCTGGAAGTCCTCTTTTGTGAGTGTTCCACTGTCATGGCTGCCTCCATGTCCTGAATTGAGTCCAAATGTTGACCTTTCATGGTCATTTTGACTTTGGGGATGAACTGGAAATCACACAGTGCCAGATTCGGTCAACAATGTAAATGAGGACACACCTCATGTTTTGGGGAGCCTGTCTTTCCACTGAATGGTGCTCAGTGGCAGCATTCACTGTATTTTTATCACACTGCATGAAGTCACTCGTAGAAGACGACTTTCCGAAAATGGCAAGAATGATGGGATAAGTGTGTTTGAGGCAGCCAGGAATATTTGAGGGAAATTAATGGCAATGTGTCCTTAACCGTAATGAATTTTTTTTTAATTGAAGAACTCATCATATGTTTCGATCACACCACAACAGTAATGATTGCTGCACACGGTGTTTTCAGGCTTCTTTCAGGGATTCTGTTGAAAGATCATGTGGCCTCGGTGTCACCTGGTGCCAGAGGCAGGGGATAGCTCTGTCGAGAAGTGAACATGTGAGCTGAGCTGGGCCATGACCTGGGCATGAAGACATCACCAGGGGGCTGTGTGGAGGAGGAGGAGTCAGGAAGGGTCGATCCCTGATCCCAGGGCTCTGTAAAGGGGTGACACTGAGAGGGGGTGACACTGCACTCCACGGGGGCCTTTCTTGTCCAGCAGTATTTCCCATCACCCCTGCACAGCCTGAATTTCCATCCTGAGCACAGAGGGAGGTGATGCTGTCTTTCCAAGCATGCAGCATCCTTCCATAGCCTCAACGTGAAGTCACAGTGTAGCAGCAGCCCACAATCACAGTTATTTAATTAGCGTGATGGACTCGCATCCAGAAGCCAAAGGGCACATTCACAGCTGAGGACCCACTCTTAATTGCTGGGCTAGGGAGGCCCTTCATGCCTGTGATGGGCCTGTGGATTGCTTGCTCTTTCCACCACCAACATCTGGATTTACTGGGGTTGTGGAAATGATTCCCAGTCTGGGTGGTAGCAATCCCAGGAACAAGGTTCTGGCCACAACATTCAGCCAGACTCCATTAATTTCATGAGGAAGGGGAAATGCACACTGCATTCTCCCTGTGCTGCTACAAGCAAGACACCCACTGCCTGATCTGCAGAGAAGTGTGTCAGATGCCCTGAATCCAAATCCAAGGCCCAGTGCTCAGTAATAGGCCCTGATGGAGGAAGTGACTCACCCTCCTCTCTCAGGCACAGGTATGTGCATTTGTGAAAAGGGTGCAACACCAGCACTGCTTCTCTGGGTTTGAAAACAGTGCATTTAAAGGGCTTGATAGCATGCTGAACCCACAACAAACTCTGACGATAATAACACAGGTGCCTTGAGTGGCAGGTGGTTCTTCTGTGATTCCTAAGTCAAGGCTGGAGATTCCCAGATCCTAGCCACACAGGCCCAGGTGGATCTATGACCTCTTATTCTTATCACCTCCCTAAAGAGTCTTTTAAACATTTTTTCCTAACCACCACTGCCCACCCACAAAATTTTAATAGCATAGATACACTGTGCATTTATTATGACCCTTTATTTTATTGTGACCCTTTAGGGGGCCATCAACATTCTAATATCCAAGATCTTTTTCACCTTTCAAGTACCAGTTCTCTGAGCAAAAATAAAATCTTAAATGCATCTGTTTTTCCTGCCCATAAAGAAATGCACTTAAACTTCATTGTGCACATGTGTCTGTGTGTGTATGAAATATATATAACATTAATGGACTATGGTTAGTTTTACTTTAATTGGTGAGTAGGATGATGTAAAATATTTAAATTTACATAATGGAGGAACTAGTGTTAAAGGAAATAGAGTGTATTAGTCAGCTTCCATGTTGCTGGAACACAATACCTGATACCCACAACTTAAAAGAGTAGAGATTTAATTTGGCTCATGTTTTAAGAGATTCAGTCCACGATATTTTGGGTTTACATCATGACAGAAGGGTGCAAAGCTGCTTAGTTCATAGCAACCAAGAAGCAAAGCTGGGGAACAGTGACAGAGAAGAAAGAGCCAGGGACCAGATAGAGTCCCCAAGGCCACACTTCCATGGTACACACACACACACACACAGAAGTGTGCTCCACCAATCCCCTAGGCAGCTCTCAAGCCAATTAAGTTGACACCATCAAGCTTAACCATCACATCAATCATCTCCTAACTTAAAAAAAAAAAAAAAGGAGCCAATGATATCCTGCATTAAGAACACAAAATCTCAAGATGAATTTGGAGTGAAGGGATGAAAATAAGACAGTCCATGTATTCAATTTAAAGTTCAGTCTTTAATCCAAAATATTATATTTCTAGATTTAATAACCAAATTCAGTTGTGAACCTGGATACAAAGTCAATTCTCAAAAATCAATAGCATTCTTTACGCAAACAACAAACTCATTGAGAGAGAAATTAGAGAAACCACACATTTCATAATAGTATCCAAAAAATGAAATATTTAGGAATCAATCTAACAAAGGAAGTAAAAGATCTTTACACTGAAAACTACAGTACTCGGAAAAGGGAGATCAAAGAGAATATCAGAAAATGGAAAGATATCCTTTGCTCTTGGGTAGAAAGAACCAACATAGTGAAAATGGCCATACACCCAAAATTGTTATAGAGATTTAACGCAATCCCAATGAAAATACCAATCTCATACCTCACAGATATAGAGAAAACAATTCTAAAATTTATTTGGAACCAGAAGAGAGCCAGAATAACAAAAACAATTCTGGGCAATAAAGGCAAGGCAGGAGGCCTCACAATTCCTGATTTGAAATTATACCACAAAGCTACTGTGATAAAAACAGCATGGCACTGGCAAAAAACAACAACAACACCACCAATGGACCTGAGGATCGATGGAACAAGTTAGAAGATACAGAAACAACTCAAACACAAAGGAGCCAAATAGTTTTACTGGAAGAAAGATACCCTCTTTAATAAATGGTGCTGGAAAAACTAACCATGTGCCAAAGACTAAAACTAGACCCATGTCTCTCACCATGCACTAAAATAAAATCAAAATGAATCAAAGATCTAAATATTAAAACAGAAACACTAAATCTGATGGAAGAAAAAATAGGTAGAACTCTTGAAGACACAGGTATAGGTGATGACTTTATGAACAAAACCCCAATCCCACAGGGAGTATTATAAAGAATCAACAACTGGGATCTCATATTATTAAAAAGCTTTTGCACAGCAAAAGAAATCATCAGTAGAGTGAAGAGACAACCCACAGAATGGGAAAAAATATTTTGCCAGCTATTCCTCAGACAAAGGACTAATATCTAGAATACATAAGGAACTCAAAATAATCAGACCCCCCCAAATTTAAAGAACCAATCCAAAAATGGAAATCTAAAATGAATAGACACTTCTCAGATGAATAAGTAGAAATGGCAAATAAACATATGAAAAATAGTTCAACGTCACTGGTCATTCGAGAGATGCAAATTAAAACAACACTGAGATTCCACCTCACCCCAGAAAGAATGACTGCTATCAAGAAATCAACCAAGAACAAATGGAACCCTACTCCACTGCTGGTAGGAGTGTAGACTGGTGCAACCACTGTGGAAGTCAGTGTGGAGATTTCTCAAAAATCTAGGATTAGAGGTTCCATTTTACCCTTCTTGGTATCTTCCCAAAAGAATTAAAAACATCATAAACAGTGATATATGCACACCCGTGTTTATAGAAGCACAGTTTGTAATAGCTGAACCTTGGAAACAGCCCAAATGCCTATCAACCAATGAATGGATAAAGAAGATGTGGTTTTTTATAGAATGGAGTACTAGTCACCCATAAAGAAGGGTGAGCTTGAGACATTTCTAAGTAAATGGATGCACCTTGAGACCATACTCGTAAGTGAAATAAATTGGACACACACATGTAAATATCTGTTTCTCTGGTGTGAGAAACTGAAAGTGTAAATAAGGACCAAAATGTATACTAGGTACTATGACATAGGAAGAAAATGCTCAAATACGAAGGGGAACTAGGGAGGGAGGAGGAGAAAGGAAGAAAAGGAAAATAAAAATAAAGGAAAAAAGAAAGAAAATTGGAAGCAAAGCTTTCATAAATAAGGAGAGGAAGAGGGGTTGAAGGGAGGGTAGGGGAATGGGAAAAAGAGGAATTAAGATATATCATGTACAGGTACCAGTTCCCTATGAGGAATGTGATCACTGTGCATATCTAAAATGTACCAATAAATTTAATTAATAAAAAAGTAAAGAACAAGAAAAACCAGTCTGTAAAGATTACATTCTGTCGGGTTCATTGATCTCACATTCTCAAAAAGACAAACACGGGGAGACAGAAAACAGACAGGCAGCTCCAGTGTCAAGTAAGACTGTAAACCACTCCTTGGAGGAGGAAAAAAGGTTCTGTAGCTTGATTGTGGTGCTTACATCATAACCGTACACATGGCAGGACTACACAACACACACACTCACACACACACACACACACACACACAATTGGACGAGACCTAACAGTGTTGTGGAGCCCAGTTCTTTGCTTTAATGAAAGACTGCCTTGTACAGGATGTCACCACTGGAGAAAGACAGGTGAGGACTCTGCAGGACTTCATGGGCTATTTGTGGCCACATCCTGTGGACCTGTAATTATTTCAAAATGAAGACGAAAAACAAAAGCAGGGGGTGTGAGCTGGGGTCCCTCCTGCTCCTGAGGACTCGCCTCCTCTGAAGGCAAAGCCCTTGTCCCTTCCCACAGCTCCGGTTCCCCGTGCCAGCTGCTCCCTGGGCCTCTGAGCTGTGACTCTGAGGTCATCTTTCATCGCTCAATCTAGCTCTCTGTGGCCACTTAAGCTGCCTGTATTTAAACTCCCCCCCGAGTGATCTCCTCCCTTTTATCCAGGTCCTTTGATGTCTTGGTTCTGGTCACTTGCTAATCTGGTAAGGTTCTTGTTTCCTGCCAGGTTTTTCTTCAGCTTCCCACCGCTGCCTTTGTGGCTCACCCTCTGCCTGTCTGAGAGATCAGGATGGAAATGCCAGTTAGAGCCCGGAGTGCTGACCACCGCCCTCCCCTTCCTCCCATCTCAGAAGCACCCAGCTGGCCCTGGGGCATCAACTCAGCCACCCTGCTTTTCAAGCCAAGTATGAGGGCCTGCAGTTTAATTGGCATCATTTCATGATACTTTGCAGCTCGACTTCTGCAGAATCTGACAGCAGACAGTACCTGTGGGCGTCAATGGCCAGGGAACATGTACAGGAGAAGGGAGATGTCTACGGAGCTCCAAGGAGCAGGAGATAGATGCTCGAGGACTTGCATCACCCTGTAACCAGCAAGACTTTTTCTCTACTTCAGATAAAAATGACTTTCTCCTTGACCTCACAGATGTGCAGCATGTCTGATAAGACACCAGCCCAGAGGACGAGCAAATACAACAGTGCTCTGCATATAAAGCTTAATAAAGAGCTATGCTTCCCCTATTTTCTTCTTTTTCCTCCTCCAAGAACCCTTCTAGTACCTCAGGTGCCGTTCTACCCACACGTCCGGTCCCCAGGCCAGCCAAGTCCTTGGTGCATTTTGTCCCCATTGCCCTTTATACTAGGTGCGTCATTTGGGTGTGCCCCAGTGGCTGTGGGAAACTGAGTCAATTTCTGGATGCCAGCCTGGAGACCATAGAGGACACCCAAGGAAGCTACATCCACTCCAGAGAGGCCTGGGGTTCTGAGGTCACTAGGTGAAGCTCCTTGAGCCCTGCTCTGGGTTGAGCGGGTGTCTGGGGTGTGGTCTGGGAAGCTCCAGATTTCGGGAGCACAGAAGTGGGAGCACAGGGCACTGGAGCGGGAAATTGAGGCCCAGCTCCATGAGGGAGTCTTTGGAAACCACATAGGGTTTCTCCTCAGGGTTGGCCCTCTGAAGACAAGAGGGCTGGGCACTGTGACTGCACCAGGGTTAGCACTGACTGCACACGTCACACGTGCTCCAGTGTCAGCCATGCAGGCTCCCACAGCCAGAGAAGGCCGTCGGGTGGGCAATCCTGGGCACCTGCTGAGCAGTGGTGAAAGCCAAAAGAAGAGGGGCGCCTGCTGCAAACATCCTACTCCACAGCCTAACTGTGCCTTTTATCAGGTGCTGCCTAACAAACCACCCGAAGCTGAGTGTCTTATCCAACGATAGCATTTCTTTTGCTCGAAGACCCACAGGCAGGCAGTGCTCGGCCAGAGCCTCTGCTGGTGCAGCTAGGAGGTGGAGGCCTGGAAGCACCATCTTAATGCTCTGTCATCACACACCTGCAGAGACCCATTTGCTGAGTAAAATCACAGTCATGGGTACCAGAGTTACAATTTCAGTGTATCTTTTGGGAGAGGGGCTTGAACCCACAAGGGATCCTTATTCATGTGGGCCACTAAACCACGGTTCCTGAGCAGGCCACCCATCTGCAGGGCCCGGGGGCAAAAGGTAGCAGGTCAGATGTGCTTGTCCTCCCTCCCAGCTCCGATACCTCTCTTGCAGGATGCAGAATCAGGAGCAAAGCCCCGGGAGTGCAGGAAAAGCCAGGAGCTGCTCCAAGAATTCCAGGTGAGTGGTCGGCTCATCACTGGAGCTCCATAAAGCTGCTACTTCCAAGCAAGGACCCAGCAGCCCCCAGATGCAGGAGGGCATGAACCCCACCAAGAAAGGGGGCTCTTGGAGGGGAGTGGGGAAGCTGCTCTCTGACTGTGGATTTGTTCCTCTTCTGGGGCTTTGAGCATTCTGTTAATTAAGCATTTCTAATTGAGGAAATAGAAATGACTGTGGAACGAATGTCAGTATGGTAACAGAGCCCATGCCGTGCTCAAGAGGATGCCCTGAATGAGACCAGGCAGCCCACACAGGGTAGCCAAGGGCCACACCAGTCTCCAGAGACCCTTCGGGTGTCAAGTGGGCACCGAGAGGCTGTCAGTGGGGAGACGGGAGTGGGTGGCTCAACCCTGCAGTCAGAAGACCAGGTTGAAGTCTCAGCTGTGCCTCTTGTAGCCTGGGAGCTCAGGGCTACCTGGTCCTCACTGAGCCCCCAGGGGATGGGGATGGGACTACAGGAAGACTGAGAGAGGGCACAGGGCATGCTCTGGAAATACTAAGGTGTTCTGCATAGGAAAGGCACATGGGCTAGGTGGCCCAGCCCAGCCCAGAGGGCACAGCAAGCACCCCCTGGAGGTGGCAGCAGGCAGGTGATAGCAACCACCCAGAGGTCGCCGTAGGGCACAGTCCTGTCACTCCCAGGCACCAGACCCGCCCTCCTGTGACATGTGCATGTGTTGTCGGATAGGTGAGAAACTGAGGCCAGATGGGAAGGAGCTTTCCTGGTGGGTCTGGAGGGAAGCAGAAGAGTTATCAAGTGCTCGCTGCCCGACCCCTAGCCAGCACCCTCCCTCCTTCCATGGAGCACATATCCTCTATTGCCAGCCCCAGCAAGCGCCTCGTACCAAAACTCTCCTTTCATTTTTGCCTCCCAGCCAGGGCCCCAGCACATGAGGAGAATCTGCAATGGGAGAACCCTGACTGCCAGAGTACAGCATGGCAAGGTGATGCCTTCCCCCAGGAGCACTTCCTAGACCCAACAGCATACCCACAACGGCTTCTCTGCTGGGACCTGTGATGCCCTGCTGGCTTGTCACCATTGCATCCCTGGCAGCTAGCTGAGGACTTGGTTCAGGAAGAGCTCTCAGGAGACACTCGTGCTGTTGAATGTGACAGAAGAGCTTGGGGAGGTGGACGGGGCAGAGAACAACGGGCCAGTTGTACAGAAAAGAAGACTGAGGCCCAAGGGAGACAAAGACTGCCCCAAAGCCACCCCATCCAGCTGGAGTCCAGAAACTGGAAACCTCCTGCCCTGGTTGCTCATGGAGACTCAATGAGGCTGGGGCAGTGGTGACCAGCAGACAGATGGACAAGCACCTTCCCCTTCGTTCCACCCACCCGGACCTGCTTGGCCGTCTCCATGGTGGCCCCTGGGCTACTTCTCCAGGTCTCAGACGGGTGGGGTGCCAAGCTGGCGCTGGGCACGGGCTGGGCCTGGCCCTAGGTGTGCAGTGGTGTGGACCCCCCTGCTGTTCCCCCAACGCGGTTGCCTCCCGGGCCCCGGGGGAGCTGAGCTGTTCAGATAGACTTTTTCTCAATGTTTTATTTAGAGGGCGCTCCTTGTCCTTATCAGGAAAAAGTGTTCTATGAACCGGATGCTGGGTCACGCCAGCCACAGCCCGGTACAGTTCGTGTTGCCTTCATCTTCTGACTGCATCCTTTTCTCTTGGGCTCAATTTACTCTCTGATGGCCCCAGGGGCAGCAGGCTCTGCCAAGGGGGTGAACCCCAAGTGTGTGGCCGGCTGCCCCCTCCGATGCTGGGTGCATGCGCTCTGTGACATCCCCACAAAGGCGTTTCTCAGAATGTGTTCCTGGCGTCAGGCGGCGCCGACTGTCCTTCTGGGATCCCTGTGTCTCCTGCCCCATGCGTGTCCCATCTCTCCTCTCTCCCCGCCAGCCTACCCCTTCCTCCATCTGCTCCGGAGGGAACCTCACTGGTAAATATTTGAAAAGGTGCAGGCTGTTGTGGGAGGAAGGCAGGGATTAGGAGTCTGCTCCAGTGCTCGCTGAGGCCTGACACCAGAGTCCAGCTGTTGGGTGTCCTGGCTGCAAAGATGCCAAGTGGAAATTCACTGAGAGGAGAAGCCAAGGCCGCAGAGCACTCCCCGTCCCGCTGTAAATTAAACCCAGTCTGTTTGCTCTCAGGAGGGGGCTGGGGAGGGGCGCTGGGGCCCGGGACTGGGTCCCAGCCCACGTCTCTGGCCTGCAGCATGTCAAGGCCAGCCCTTTGTGCCCCTCGAGCTCCTGGCCAGCCAGGCAGGCAGCGGGCCAGCTCTGCAGGCTTCAGGGCACCCTGGGCTGTGCCAGGATCCTGTGTCTGCCCCGGCTTCCCCTCCAGGACAGGCACCAGAGTCAGCATCCGGACAAGGCCAGGTCCTCCCTCTGCCCCTGCCCATTGGCCCCAGGGAGACCCCTCCCCTGGCCTCCCTCAGAGGCCTGGTGAACACTGAGTGAGCAAGTCGGAGTGAAATCAGGAGCTCGAGTCACTGGTCTCTTCGGATCTGCTCAGCAGAGGACTGGACAGGATGCCACATCCATTGCATTGTTCACCCCAGTCCCCCGCCCCTGCATGTCTGCGTCACAGAACTTCTAACCAAGACACAGTGGCGATGTTCATTGTCTGTGTGTCACACACATACACACACACACACACACACACACCAGGGTGTTGGCTTCTCAGGGCAGGTTCTCTGTCATTTTTGTTCACTGCTAAATCCCTCAGTGCTTCAAACAGTGTCTGCCACATCAGACCCAAATAACCTTCTGTTGATGCATGTGAATGAGTGAGTCAATGAATGAGTGAATGAATGAACAAATACATGAATGAAAGAACCCAGAGTGAGAAAGTGAATGAGCACGAGTGAGTGGATGAGTGGACTGATGAATTATGAATGAGTGAGTGAACAGATGATGGCAGGAACCATCGAATGAGTAAGAGTATGAAGAATGGATGGATATATAAGTGAGTGGATGGACAAAAAAACAAATGAATGGATGCACACGTCAGTATAAAAATAAGTGAGGAACCAAGTGAGAGGATAGGTGGATAGATGAAAGTATGGGTGGTCGGGTGGGTGAGTGGGTGGGCGAGTGGGTGGGTAGGTGGAGAGGTAGGTGAGTGGATGGATGGGTGCACGGATGAGCGGCTGGACAGGTGGATGGGTGAGTGGGTGGACAGGTGGGTGGATAAGAAGACGGGTGGATGTGGGTGTGGGTGTGCCTCCATGGGTGAGTGCACCGCAGACCCAGCTGCCGGCAACCTCTGCAGGCCCCTCTGGCTCTCAGCGTGAATCTCCCCGAAATGGAGCCGCAGAAAGGGACCTCGCACTTCCGCCCTTGGGTCTTGGCACAACCCTCCCGCCCCTCCCTCCTCCTGCTCTCCCTCAACTCCCCTGTCTCCTTCAATCACACCCCAGGGCCTCCGGTCTCGTCCTCCCCTGCAGCGTCCCTCCCAACCGCTCTTGTCTCCCCACCGTTTTATTTTCTTCCTCACACTGTCCACTACGGACTCCTTCCTGCATTTCACTGGTCTGCGTGTTTATCGTCTGTTTCCATGGAAGCGGGCCGGGGCACGGGTCTCTCCGCCCTCCCCTCAGGGCGCCCGGGTCTGACACGCAGCAGCCTCGGGTAAAGGCTCCCTCAGTGAGTGGCCGAGACCACTGCTGCTGTGGGGCCTCCAATCTCCGCCCACCAGAAGCCAGCTGACCTGTCTCTCACATAGCCAGGACTCCTGGTCGGAGAGAAAATCGCCCGGCTTGAGAAACGCGGCCCTTTAGGGCCGCAACCCAACGTCCTGGGCTGATTGGCAATCAAGTCCGGCCGCTGACGAAGTTCCGCCCTGTGACCAGCAGGTGGCAGCAAAGACCGCCCTTTCTTAGCATGGTCGGCCTCGCTCGGCGGAAACTCACCAGCCTGGCGCCCATGCTGTGTCGATCCCATTAAACAAAAAAAGCTGCAGACAATGGTGGCTGAGTGGTGCAGGCGGAGATGGGAGAGACACAACAGCCTTGGAGTCAGCCAGGCCTAAATTGTGCTCCAGGTTGCAGCCTTCTTTCTTTGTGCCTTCAAGCTGGTGCCTAGGCCTAACCTGTCTGTGCCTCAGTTTCTCTGTCTGTACCCTGTTCGGATTAGCTCCCTAGTCTCCATCACCGGCTGTCTATCCCACATGCCCCTCTCCCCCGTCCTGTGACAGCCCAGCGACCAAGGAGGGTTGGGTGCCAGAGTCCCTGATCCTGTGGCCGCCATCAAGTATTTGTTGAATGACCGTCTGACCTGCTCTGCTCGTAGAATAGTCAGGGGCAGAGCAGATGCGCAGTAGGTGTCGACTGTGGTGGTGACGTCATGTGAAGGCGGTAGTGACCTCACGGTGAGGACCATGGCGTCAGGACACTGGTGGCTGTCATCACTGACATCAGTGGTCCCAGACTTGCTGGCCCAGGGGAACCCCCAGGGAGCCCCCAACCTCAAGGCTCCGGGGCCCCAGAGTCCTCCGAGCCCGCCCACCTGCACTCGGGCCCGATGAAGCAGGAGGCAGCCGGGCTCAAATGGCCTGGTCCTGCCCACGGCGCAGGCTGAGCACGCGCGCCGCCGCCAGGAAGGCCGCCCCGGTGAGCAGCTCCGAGGCGAAGCTGATCCAGCCCAGGGCCAGGGACCAGCCGAAGCGGATGTCCACCTGGTCCAGGAGGGCCCTCTCCTCCAGCAGGCACAGCGCCTCGCGGAAGGCGGCGGCCGAGTAGGCGATGTAGACGCTGATGCCGGCCAGGGTCACCACGGCTGTGGGAGAGCAGATCGCAGAGAGAAACGGATAAAAGGGGAAAGAAAGATCGCCAGAAACGGAGGAGAGGAGAAGCGGATCCGGGAAGGGGGGAAAGGGAAAGGGGGGAAAGGGAGTGAAAATGACCAAGATACAGGCGTGATCAAGAATGCAGTGAGCGTCTAACACTTTCGTACAGTACCGATTCCTCTCCCATTCATCTCCTCAGAATACTCGCCCTTGCTTGAACACACCGATCCCATCGGCCTTGCCATGGTCCAACGGTCTGGACGCCCTGCCCTCCACAGCTGCGCCGTCGTGGCTGCCTCCATGTCCTGAATCAACTGAAAGCTTTTCTTTGTCATGGTCGTTTTGACTTTGGAGGCGAACCAGAAGCCGAGCGGTGCGGGGCCCAGCGAGTGAGGTGGACAGGGCACCGGGGAGTCTTCACAGGCCGCCCTTCCGTGGGAGGCCACTCGGGCCACGTCTAAAAACACGCGGGCAGGAGGACCCCAGAGCTGCTTCCGCAGGTGGCAAGAACCATGGGACAAGTGCGTTCAAAGCGAAGGGATATTCTGAGCGAGATGACTAGCAATGTGTTTTCCACAGTGATGCGTTTTAATTTAAACATTCACCGTATTTTTTGACCACACCGCCAATGACACGCGCAGGGAACAAGACTCCAAGCCAGCATCTCTCTTCCGTGTGACAAACATGGACCGATGAGAAATGCATGTGTCTAATCCTCCCGGCACCTTCGCTCCCCCGCTCCCCCGCCGCCTCCCCCGCCCCGCCCGGCCCCGCCCCAGGCTGTCCTCCCGGCCCCGCCTGCTGCCCCCTCCCTCTCCCGGAGCTTCGCCGCGGGCCAGGCCACAATTGCAGTTCGTGCCCGGTCGTCACGGAGACTCCGGACGCGAGCTCAGAACGCCTCCAAGCCTGCCCCTCACGCCCTCCCGTTAGAGAACGCTCCCTGCCCTTCTGTCCTTCCGGCAGGAGATGGAGCGGGTCGCCTGCATCTGACGTCAGGAAGAAGCCAGAAAGGCTGCCAGCCACAGACTCCGCTGCCGCTGCCCCCTTGCTCTAGCAGTGGCCAGTGTATCTTCTCTTTATCTCTCAGAGTGCTTTTTCTTCTTGAGCTCTTCTTTGTGCTTCTTTTTCTTCAGTTCCTGTCAGCGCTGGGTTCAAGGCTCCCCACTGCTCAGTGCGGGGAGAGAACTTCGCCATCGCAGAAAGTTGTCCCCAGCCATGCTGGCGTGGAGAATTAGCCGCCCTGTGTGCTATTAATGACAGCGGCGATAATCGCTGCGGGAAGGGGGGGGGGGGTGAGCGCTTCGCAGTATTCTCACCTCCTGCCAGCCCTGGACTCCAAGCACGGGTGGCAACAGTATTGCCTTTTTTTCTTTGTTTTCCTTGTAGTTCTGGGGATTGAACCCAGGGCCTTTGCAATGAGCTGCATCCCCAGCCCTTTTTAAACTTTTTATTTTGAGACAGGGTCTCACCAACTTCCCAAGTTGCCCAGGCTGGCTTTGATCTTGTGATCCTCCTGACTCAGCCTCCCAGGGTGCTGGGATTACAGGTGTGCACCACCATGGCCCACTCACTTCTCTCTCTCTCTTTCTCTCTCTCTCTCTCTCTCCCTCCCTCCCTTTTTTCTCTTCCTTTCTAGAACTGAGAACTGAACCCAGGGTCCTTGCACTGAGCTACATCCCCACCCCATTTTTTATTTTGCTCCCCAGGCTGGCCCCAAACTTTCAACCCTCCTGCCTCAGTTTCCCAAGTAGCTGGGATTACAGGCTTGCACCACCATGCCCAGGTGTCTTTTTGTTTTAATAATGAGGAACCATTTCAAACACACTGGGAACACAGCAGCCATTTTTCTAAAACCACTGGTTTGCCAAACAATTAACCCAGCCAATATCAGTCATGCCTGGCTTTTGTTTTGTTTTGTTTCTCTGCCTGTGTTGTACTTTTGATGAGTGCAAATTGTACATATTTACAGCGCAGCCATGATGCTGGGATACACGTGGTGCTGGCTCCATCAAGCTATTTCATGTATTGTCTCCAGCACTTGGCCTTGTTTGTGTTATTGTTTTCTTGTCTCTGTTTGTGGTGGAAAGAACACCTCAAAGCCACCCTGTTGGCAGTTTTCAAGTCTACAGTCCATTGGTGTCAGCTACAGTTACTGTAATGGACAACAGGGCCCTGGAATCTATTCCTCCTTCTCTTCTCGCTGCAGTTTTGTTTCTTTAAGCAGCATCTCCTGTCCCTGTCCCACTCCGCCTCTGGAAGCACGGTTTTATTCTGTCTCAGGGAGACCGGCTCGTTCAGACCCCACATCTGAGTGGCTGCCTCTGTGCCGGGCTGGGCCTGTCTCATAATCAGCCCATGAGGCTGCTGGACAGCGGGGAGCACCCGCCCCGAGCGGCTGGCTGCCCTGACTTCTGCCTGAGGTCAGAGCCCAGCTCTGCAGAGAAACACAGGGAGGCGTGGCAGCTGCCCCCTTTCCACTTCCTCCCTGGAAACTGCTCACCTCTCTCGACTGATATTATGGTGGGGAAACTGAGTACCCTCCCCTGCTGAGGTTTTAGAGGCAGCACCCAGCCCCTCCAGCAGCCTGCACCGCCCCCCCCCGCAGGGTGGACACCTACCTCCAAACAGGAAGAGCGTCCCCGTGAGCAGAAGGAGGAGGTAGGCACGGAGGAGGAAGCTCAGGAACCCCGTCATGCTCCCAAAAACCATCAGGATCAGGCTGAGCGGAAGCAGGATCACAAACGTCCCGTGCATGGCTTGGAAGAGATACAGAGAACACCAGCATTTGATCAACAAACATCTACTGAGCACCCTTCACGGACCAGCCCCTGAACGATAGAGGGAGTTGTTCCTCCTGTCACCATGCTACTTCTAAGGGTGGCAGTGGCAGCACTGGCCAGGGCTTGTCATGTGCAAGGCCTGAGTGCCTGATCCGCACCGAGCCTTGAGGTAAGTGCTGTTGTCAGTGATTAATTTATAAACCAAGAATAAACCCTGCGGGCTGGCATTCTGGTGAGCAGACAAGTCAAGGACAACACTGGGAGTCGGTAACAAATACCAGGGGCTTGGGAATGAAGCTGAAGGGAGACAGAGCCAGCAGCACCCCAGGGGGTAACATCTGAGCAGGGAGAGAGGAGTGAGGGAGGCAATGTCCATGCAGAACCGGGGCGAGAGGTGTGGGAGCTTGGAGCAGCACAGGAACCCAGGGGACCCCAAGGTGACTCAGCCACCTGGGCCAGCGAGTGGATGCTGTCACGCCGTGGGAAGGCTCCAAGCCTCTCCGACTGAGACAGCAGCCACCAGAGGAATCAGGCAGTTAACTTACTTTGAGACAGGGTCTCACTAAGTCACTAAGTTGCCCAACTGGACTCCAACTTGTGATCCTCCTGCCTCAGCCTCCTGGAAAGCTAGGGCCACAGGTGTGTGCTGCCACACCCCCTGTTACATTTTTAAAGGATTGTTCTCGTTGCCATATTGGGAGCAGACAGCAGAGGGGTGTAGCGGGCTGGTGATCCACGTCCACCTGGAACCTGTGAAGTGGCCCAGTTGGAAAGGATCTCGAGATGAGGGCATCGAGGATTAGAGGGTTCCTACGTCCCATGAGTGGCGTCCTCAGAAAAGAAGAGAAGACACGGAGGAGCAGGGAACTCGACACCAGGAGCAGAGGGGCGTCTGCATGCCAAGAACCCCCAGGGATTGCAGCAGCCACAAGGACAGCAACCAGGAGAGACACCCTGAGCAGCTCTCCCGGAGCCTCCAGGGCAACCCCAAGGACACCTGGACTCTGTGCTTCTGGCCTCCAGGAGTTCATGAGAGAACAGCACTGCTAAGCCATTACCTTGGTGGTGACTCAGCGAGGGACAGGCCAGAAGTGGGCCGGCGGTTGGGGGACCCTTGGACCAGGACGGGGACCGTGGCGGGGAGACGTGGTCACATCCTGGGTATGGGGTGAAGGTAAAACAGGGCTGAGGAAAGGGAAAGAGAACCGGGATGGGACTGAACTTGAGGCTGAGACACTGAGTGAAGAGTTTCCAGCTGCTGAGGGGGGAGATGAGGCAGGAGGAGGTCAGGATGGGAGGGGCAGCAGGACTTGAAGTTCCAGACGCCCATTAGACTCCAAGCAGAGGCATCAAAGAGACCACTGTAGATGGAGGCATGGAGCTCAGCGGGGTCTGGGACAGGGTGTAAACTTGGAGGTTGACAATCTTGGATTTTTTCGAAGACACAACACTGTGAGGCTTCCAGGGGAGAGAACAGAGGTGGAGAAAGGCCGAGACCAGGGTTGAGCCCTAGGGGGCTCCGACACAGACACACGGGGCGGGGATGAGGAGGAGCCAGGAGATCAGAGGGTCGGGGACACATCCCTCCCCAGCTACAGGCTCGGGCCCTGCCTGGACTCGCCACGGTAACCAGCCCAGGAGAGGAGTCTGAGCTGCAAGGATGCTTAACTCAGTTCCCTGGGCATATGACGGGTGACAAGTGACAGCCTAGGACAGGGACAGGTGGCAGTGGGTGGGTGATCAGGTGACTGGATGGGGGAGGCCAGACAAAGAGCATCCCACAAAGGCCTGTACCCCCTGCCCCCGATCACAGTGCCCCGTGAGACCCCCAGTGTCCAACAAAAGCAACAAAGCCAATGCCTCCATGATCTTAACAGTAACATGAATAAGACAGAGATAGGACTCAGCTTAGGAAGGCGGAGCCAGTGATTTTTCAACTTTGTGACAGTACAAAAATAATCAATACTCGTTCAGTAGAAACTATGCTTTCAATTTTGAACTTTGATCTTGTCCTGGACTGACACCATTCTGCCCGATCCTCTCTGGGCATGGAGCCGTAGCTTCCCCTGCCCTGTGACCATGCAGGAAGCAACTTCGCCCTTCAGGGGGTGGTGTAGCTGGGCGAAGGTGTTCAGCAGTTTCGGTGTGTTGAGTGCATTCTTGATGTATGATATTTTCAACTTACAATGGCTTTCTCAGGACAGATTCTCACCGTTAGTTGTGAAACATCCATAACTCATGTATAAACAAAATGGTAAAAACAATAGTCTTGAGAATAAAAATAGTGACAGAGGTTTCCTGGGTGCCAGTCCCTGTCTTAAACATTTCCCAGGCAGTAATTCATTTCAGCCTCAGAGCAATCTTCTGTGGTAAGAGCTACTCATGCTCCATGGTGTAGATGTGGAAACTGAGGCACAATAACTTAAGACGCCCCAAGTCCCAGGGCCAGACGACAACAGCGCCAGAGTTTGACCCCAGGCTGTTGAGTAGAGGTCCCTTGGGTGAAGAAGGTGAAACCCTACAGGGTGTCCATGGCCACACAACCCCAAATCAATCAGCTCTCCGCTGCTGTGCTCCGTGCTGCAGCTGGAGATCCTAACTTGTTCCCACAGGAATACAGACCGGATGTGAAGGACTCTCAGGAGTCATCACCATGGAAACACGCTCTTCCTCCTCAGTGCTCCTAATGCCCTGACTTCCGGGTGTTCTGCCTAGGGGAGTTTGTGGTGCACCCTTGGGCAGCTTCCGGGTGGGGACTGACGGAACAATTGGAGCCGTGGAACTTTCACCCTGACCTCTGGGGAGCAGAGAGAGGCAGCGGCACGCAGAGCGAGGATTTATCCACCCGCGTACACAGTGCAACCTCCAGGCAGCCGAGACGGCGGGATCTGAGAGTCTGTGCCAGGAGAAGCCCGGAAGTCCGCACACCCGCCCGCTCCCCTCGCACCCTGAGGCAGGGTTTGCTGAATTGCCCAGGCTGAACCTGAGATCTCCCGCCCGCCTCCGCAGTAGCGGAGATTAGAGGCGCACCCTGCCAAGCTTCTGGGCTCCACAGACCAAGGACTTTGGCACCGAGACCGGAGGAGGTCGCAGTCATCCTCGGGGCGTGACGAGCAAGGGGTCTGTGTAAACCAAACCAAAGGGAGAGATGCCCAGCACTAGGTGGCTGAGCCAAGAGGACCAGTGAACTGAGTCCCACATGGAAATCACTGTTTACCCGGCCTCATCTCTAAGAGGATCTGTGGCAGTTTCCAGAGGCCAAATAGTCAAAGATAAATACACCTTCTGGAATGGGAACGCAGAAAATAATGAATTGCAGGAAACTCCAGACAAGGGAAGAGGGCTGGGAAAGGAGGAAGAGAGACAGAGGAAGCCGAAGGTCTGGGGTCTACACACCTACCACCAGCCTGGCTCTGAGCTTCCTGGCAGGCAAAGCAGAAAGGGAAACAGTTGCAAAGCTCTTTTCCACCATTTATTTACCTAAAATGTGTTGGTTGATTACCATGAGCTGGGTGCAGAGCCTTTTTAAACCCTTTTGGCAGCAAGATAGGTATGAAAATGAATCCTCTCACCCTTCAGGCAAACTAAGTGCCATTCATCTGCTAGGTATTCCCTCACTCCCATCCACACCTGCACATGTTCCCTCAGCTGCCCACAGGTGGCCCCTCCTGCTGTGTATTACTTGTGTTCGTCTCACAATCAGATCATAAGCTCATTTACCATTGTTCCCTGAGTTTCCAGCAGAGGTCTCGGGACACGAGGGTTCAGATGCCACGTGTGACCCACTGAATGAATGGATGAATAAACTTCGAGGCACCACCATAAGGCAAAGCAATATGGCATTTTTCAGGAAGTGAAAAAAACGGAAGCTGGAGAGAAGACTTCACGGAAGTTAAAAATCCAGACTTTCAAGCCAGGTGATGGAAAGCATCTGACTGGGGTCTGACTTGGGGCTTTGAGGAAGTCACTGCCTTCCCCAGACCCCCATGTGCAATAGGGGCAGGAGCGTGGGGCTCAAAGCAGAACACCTGTGAGGTCACAGGGCCACCTGCAGCCACGTGGCAAGGTGTGCAGAACTGTGTCGCTTTGCTCTGGTTTGATGAGATTTTGAGTGTCCCCCAGGATTTCAGTGTAATCCCCATCAGAGGTGTTAGGAGGACTGAAATGGAATCTGACTGCAGTACCTAGAGGTGGCACGTTTTGGGGAGGCTGGGACTAGATAAGGTCATCAGGGTGGGGCCCCCATGATTTAATCCTGGTGGCTTTGTAAGGAGAGGGAGAAGGCAGGTGTGGGGCACAGCTGTGATCCCAGCACTCTGGGAGGCTGAGGCAGTAGGATCACAAGTTTGGGCCCAGACTGGGCAACTTAGCAAGACCCATCTCAAAATAACAAATAAACCATACTACAAAGCTACTGTGATAAAAAGAGCATGGTACTGGCAAAGAAACAGACCTGAGGATCAATGGATTAGATTAGAAGATGCAGAAACAACTCCAGACACACTCAGCCACCTCATCTTTGACAAAGGAGCCAAACAGCCTCACTGGAGGAAAGATAGCCTCTTCAATAAATGGTGCTGGAAAAACTGGGTTTTGATTTGCCAAAGATTAAAAGTAGACCCAAATCTCTCACCATGCACTAAATTAAAATTGAAGTGGATCAAAGATCTAAATATTAAAACAGAAACATTAAACCAGCTGGAACAAAGGTTAGGTAGAACTCTTGAAGCCACTGGTGTAGGAAAAGACTTTATGAACAAAACCTCAGTCACACAGGAAGTAGCACAAAGAATCAACAACTGGGATCTCATCTTATTAAAAAGCTTCTGCACAGCTAGAGAAACCACCAACAGAGCTAAGAGACAACCTACAATGTGGGAAAAATATTTTACTAGCTGTTCCTCAGGCAAAGGGCTACTGTTTTGAATATATAAAGAACTTGCAAAAATCACACCTCCCAAATTTAAAAACCCAACTGAAAAATGGGAATAAAATGAACAGACATTTCTCAGACAAAGAAGTAGAAACAGCAAATAAACATATGAAAAAATGTTCAACATCATTCAAGAGATGCAAATGAAAACAACACTGAGATTCCACCTCACTCCAGAAAAAGCGAGGGCAACAATCATTCGGCCTCTGACCTCCACTGTGACCACATCAGCTTGTCTCCCTCACCCCAAATGCCTCCAGACTTGGCAAGCCCCCGAAATGGGACTGAAACCCCCCCCCCCCGGGGTACTAGAGGTCTGTCTTCCTCCTCCTTCCTTTCTCTTTAAAGAGAAACCTCAGGGAGGCGGACAAGAGTTGGCGTGGGAACCTGGCCCTCTATGTTCTGTACCCCGCGTGGCATCAGCCCCACACGATGGCTAAGACACGAGCTCTCTCCTGTAGAAATTAATGAGGTTTCCTGGAGGCGGCTGGCCCTGGTGGCCCGGGTGAGTCCCCAACCAGAGTGATCCCACTTGACACTGATGTTCACTTAAACATCGGGATGAGAACAGGCTCCGTGAGAGAGTCGCAAAATCTCAGGCGGAAATTTGGTTTAGCTGCGCATGCGCACACGTGTGTCTGTGTGTGCGTCTGCCTGTTGTTACTTTTTTCTTTTTCAGGACTGTGACGTTAAAACATGAGCACTGATCCCGATTCAGTTCTAACTGGAAATGTATGCATCTCCAACCCTAGCTCTGAATGTGCTTGGGGAAGAGGCTTCCTGTTGGGGTGTGAATGTGATACAGGAATAAATTTGGGAGGCTGGGATATTCCAGACGGTGGGTATGGCATGATGGAGTTGGAAGAAGGGTCAGCAGTCGAACAGGCCACTTGATATACTGAGTCCAAGACAGTGACGTCCAAGCTGTGTGACTGGACAAACTGGATCACTCTGACCCTCATCGGTAACAAGAATGAGACCCCTGCCCACAGAGCCCAAGGACTTACTGGGTTTGGCATTTGCTTGCTGTGTGCCCAGCTCCATGCTGAGCACTAGTATGGAACGCCGAAGCACACCGCAGATACCGCCTCCTTTGTGTGTGTATGGGCAGAGCACCCACAGGACTTAACGTCCAAGCCGCAGCCCTGCTGAGAGTCGAGCAGTCACCTATAGTCATTGCGTCACCTGCCGTGACCACACGTACAGTCCAGGGCCAGTCAGGGTGAACCAGACAGCTGTCATCCATGGGTTGTGTCTGCAGCTATTTAGCCCATCCCTGCTGCCTGCGCCTCCCGGGGGTCCAGTTCGGCTCCGGGGCCTGACAGCTGAGCAGCCCACGGCAAGTTAGTATGTACCTGTGCAGCCTCAGTTTCCCCACCTGTTAAAGGGAAATGCTAAGCATGGCCACTCCCTAGGATTGTGTGCTGAGGAGGAAATACACTGAAACAGCCAGCCTCTCGGAACGGTGCTGTCACATCCCAGCCCCTATGAGTGTTAATGTCATTGTATTACGCTTACCAGCTCGGTACTGAGCTATTGAGGGGCATAACAACGTGCACGAAAGTGTATGAAGCTTTTAGTGACCTGGGAACTCTGTCACAACCAAATGTGTATCTGAGACCTGATTTTCACTCAGCAACAAGCCTCCAATGAGCCTCCAGGAAGGTGAAAAAGGAAGAAAGACCCCCCAGCATCTGGGAAGCAGCCTGGCACCCACAGCCAGCCTGGAGTTCTGGATACGATCAAAGGTTCTGGGAGATGAAACACAGGGAGACAGATTACTTTTGGGGCTGTTCAGAGACAGTCACCCACAAAACACCAGACACTGCCTCTCGCTGCCAACAGGACCTCCTGCATCAAGCACAGCTGCAGCCTTGCTGTGCCTGCCTCCCTCTAGAGAAGATCCACCAAGATACCAAATCATAGATGGACTTGTTCCCACTTCCTGTCCCTGCCCAGCCCTGATCGAACCCCTGCACCTCAGAGCCCAACATCACCAAATCATCCCCCGAGTTCCAGCAGTCCCTTCTGCACGCCACCAAGATGCCCACAGTCCCTGCAGTGTGTGCCCTTCCGCACTGCAAGGGACAGTGAGCCCCACATGCTCAGCAACGGGGCGGCCCCAGTGGTCTGAGGCTGGAGGGCATGACAGCGGCCAAAGGGTGTGATGCTGGGGGGAGCGGGGGAGGAAAGGCCAGCCTGGCCCAGAAAACGTCTTCTTCAGTGATGGGCTTGTGTACACCATGGAAAACCCAGGAATTTTCACTCCGAGCCTAGAATATAGTGCACACTCTGTGCACAAAGGATGGCCAAATTAGTAAATGAGGGAAGGGAGGCAGGGAGGGAGGGAGGGATGGGGGAGGGGGACCAGAGGGAAGGGGAGGAAATAGCATGACTGAGCACTGAATGTGTACAGCATTTGAGACAGGTATTCTAGGACAGTGTTGACTCAAATGTGAATCCTGCCTCCTTGGATCTTATAATGCAGACAAGAAGCTCATCTGAAGATTAAATGTGTTGAGGTTCAACAGCTTGTGAAGTCAGAGGGGCCAGGCCGAGTCAAAAGGCCCACGGCCCTCCATGTAATGCAGTGAGTGCTGCAGGGGAAAGAGCTGGGTGTTCAGAGGCCAGTCTGATTCGGCTCTCACCAGCAGTGTGACTCCAGGCCAGCTGCCTGTCTGAGCCTCAGTTTTCTCATCTAGGAAATGGGATGGACCACACTCATCTTGGCATAGGGACTCCCAATGCCCTGGGCTCGGTCTGGACCCTCAACATGAGCCCTACCCTTTCCCTTGGCTCAAAGAATCTCATGACATCCTTCCTCCCCACGGGACCACAGAGTGGGGTCCCCAGAAATGCCCCCCTTCCATGGGCTGAGGAGGAGACGTCAGGACAAGTTCAGCACTGGACTCCAAAGCAGGGTTTCTGGTTCTGGATCCCAGCCTCAGTCCGCTATTTCCTGTTGTCAGTCTTGCAAGGCAAGAATCCCAGATCCAAGACCAGCCAAGCACGCTTACTCCCCATGTGACCTTGGGCAAGCCCCCTCGCCTCTCCGAGCCCTGTTCCTCATCTGTAGAAAAGGGGACACGAAGATGTCCCTGCAGAGTCACCATCCAGACCGGCTAGGTTTCCAAAAGCACCTGACACGACCCACAACACATGCATTCATTCAGGAACAAATGCCCGTGGGTTCCCCATAAGACCAAGCTCATCTCAGAGCGTGGGGCCACCACCATGACCAAGGCTGTCACCCTCCTGCAGCTCACAGCCTGGCGCAGGAGACAGACCAGCCAGGGAGCAGGGGACACGGGTGATTACCGCAGACTGGGATGGACCACAAAGGGAGCCCGCCTGGAATGCAGGAAAGCAGGTGGCTGTGAGTGTGGCTTCATCTCCGGACAAGGAGACTGAATTAGTTTCTTGTGGCTACCATAACAAATCGCCACAAACTGGATGGCTCAAAGGCAACCGGAATTTATTCTCTCCGAGTTCCACAGTCACAGTGCCAGCAGGTCCGTGCTCCTGTCGAAGGCTCGTGGGGAGAACCCTTCCGTGTCTATCTTCCCTTCTCCTCATTGCTGTTCCTCCCCTTCAAAGGACACTCACTGCTCATAGGTGTTAGGCCCCATCCAGTTAACCCCAGACTCTCAACTCGAGAGCCTTGAGTCAGGCACATCTTCAAAGACACTTTCCCAACAAGGTCATTCACAGACTCGGGCTGAGGACATGGGCGTATCATCCCGGAGGGGACACAGTTCAGCACACTGCCATATCTTGGACAGCGTCAGGAGGAACCACCACACACGGTGTGAGCAGTGGTTCAGTAGATGAGATCAATGATTACGATGCAGAGAAATAATGATGCAGACATGCTACCGGGTGGGCTTTTCATCAAGAGTAAACACGCATGCCCAGGTGAGGAAGAGCACTTTGATTCAAAAATGCTTTGCTGCTCGTAAGGGGAAAGGCAAATACACAAAGAAGGGCAACAATGTTCTCCCCAAGGAAGACCACACCTGTCACTCTCCATGGTCACACTATTGAAAGAGCCGCAGGGTGGGAGGACTGAGCTCCTAGGCTCTTCTGAGGTCAGGACGCCCCAGGGTGCCATTTACCGAAGGGCAGAAGTGTCACCATCTTTATTTTCCAACCTCATCCGCATGACTTTTAGATTCAGGATGTCCTCAGACAGAGGTCCTACGATCCCAGGTAAGGATGCAGCTTTTTACATTTTTTGTACATTTTTTAGTCCTTGAGTCCATCCTTGGAGGCAGGGGCTCCAGCCTGATTGCTTCACAGTCTTCAGGATGCGTTGTTGTGACTCGAAAAGAGCTGAAGTTAGCCACCAAGAGCTGCATTCAAAAATTAGGTACTAAACCTCTTCCAACACTGTTTTTTTTTTTCTTTTCTTTTTACTTTTCTAGGTCCTTTGTACTCCTACATAACTTTTAAATTTCAATATCCAATTCTGCATTTATAGCAAGTATACATAGACCTGAATTTTTATACATACCTTGTGTTTTCTAATCCTGCTAAGTTCAAGTACAAGTTCTAGGGGCTCCTAGAGATTTCTTAGTATTTTCTCTGTAGATGATCATTTCATCTACATATAAAGATTTTGCTTCTACATTGCCAAGCCTATCCTAACTGGGTCATTTTATTGCCAGACTATTTTGGTTTGGGCATATGTTTCAAAGTTTAATGGACAGATGAAGAGTAGGCATATCTGTCCTTATTCCCCACCTTAGGGAGAAAGCATTGTTATCTTCTCCATTCATATAAGGCGTTCTCGCTGGAAGTATGGAGTACATGTCTTTAATCTGTTGAGAAGGTTCTGTTCTACTTCTAGTCTCCTGATAGCTTTTACCATGAACAGCTGTAGAATTTAGTCTAATACTTTTTCTCCAACTAGTGACAGGATATATGGCTTTTTCCTTTCCTCTGTTAAAATGATGACCTTTGGGGGTTGATCTTCCAACGCTGAACCAACACTGCCATCCCTATAATAAAACCACTTTCTACATCCTGCCAGATCTGACTTCTAAGAGTTTGTTTTGTAAAACAAATTTCTACCTATGTTCATACTTTTTTCTTCTATTATCTTTACCCAGTTTTAGGATTAGCACAATGTTGATTTCCTAAAATGAGGGGAGAAGTGTTCCTTTTTTATTCTGCTTTAAATGTTTGATATAATTTATCAGTTAAAATGTATACGAGCCTGTTGTTGTCATATAGGTAGGTTTTCAAGCTAGGGATATACTTTCTTTAATAGGTGCTATTCAAATTTTATATTTCCTCCAGAGTCAGTTTCATTAATTTGTCTTCCAAGGTACTTCTTAGAAGTTGTCAAATTTATTTTAAAACAGATTTTTGAAATATGCTTTCTATATCCTTTTAAATTCTGTAAAATCTGTGGTAATGTCTCCTAGATCTTGATATTATAATTTTAAAAATGTATAATTGATACTGTGTAATAGGAAGTAAAGGTCTAAAGGAGCAGGGGAAGTGGGAGGGGTAGGGGAAGGGAAAGAAAAAAATATGTGAAAAGGAAAAAAAATTAAACAAAGTCTTTGCAAATAGGGAAGGGTGGAGGGGGTGAAGGGAGGGCAGGGGAAGGGGAGAAAAATAAGAGCCAAGATACTCATGTAGTGGTACAAGATCCCAATGATGAATGTAACTGTATTTTATACCTAAAATGTACCAATAAACTTAGTGGGAAAAAAAAGAGCTGCATTCAATCCCCAGCTCAGCCTCCTGCAGAGCAAACATCATCTCTCCAAAGCCTTGGATTCCCCTCCCATCAGCTGGACTGCGGGCCTTGCACCGAGAGCACAAATAAGTGTTTCCTCCTCACCTTCCAGGGGCACCACCAGGCAGGAGTCTTTAATTCCCACTTCACAGATGGGTAAACTGAGGCTCGAGGTACTCATGCCAGTTTCCAGGCTGGAGTAGCTCAGAAATGTCAGCTGAACATGATGAGTCAGGGGCAGCAGACAAGGCGCTCAGCCCAGCCTGGGGCGTGAGGAGAAGCGACCTGAGGGCCAGAGCCCCAGCCCAGACCTATGGTCGAGGCTGAGAGGGGCCAGACTGTGCCAACACCCAGAAGCAGGGGACGGGAAGGAACCTGTGAGAGGTGGCAGGAGTCAGAGTCCTGCGAGCCACACAGAAGAGGGGTCCAACCACCCAGGCAGCGCTTTGGGGCTTGAGAACTGCTCCTTAGAGAAGGTGAAAAGTCAACCCACCCGACCACCTCCAGCCCTGCTCCGTCCTCTCCTCCCTGAAGGAGCCCTCGGCGGAGGGCTGGAGAAACATCTCCCAGGCTTTTCCCCATAAGTTTATGCATTTTCTATACATTCTCACATCTCTCCAGTTGCACGCCGCACTTCTGACCACGGTTTAACGTATCTGGAAACAGGGTCGTGTGGCGGTGTCCGTGGCACCTCACTGGCAATATGCATCTTAAGCTTCTGTTTTACGTCCATAGGAAACCTGTGATATTGGTGCTAATAGTTTGGATCTTAAGAGCCACCCAAAGGCAGGTGTTAGAGGCCTGGTCCCCAGCTTGGCACTATTGCAAAGCAGTGGAAACATGAGGCGAGGCTCTGTGGGAAGTCTGACATCACTGGGGATGTGTTCTCGAAGAAGACTGCGGGCCCTAGTGAGCGTCTTTCTTTCCTACATTGAGTTGCTTTTCTCTCATTGCTGAGACAAATCCCTGACATCCAAAGTTAAAATGAAAGGGGTATTTTTGGCTTACAATTTGTAGTGTTTTCAGTCCATAATCGGCTGGCTCCAAGGCAGAGTGGCACATGGCAGAGGGGCGTTGTAGCGGAGAAACTGTTCATGGCACCCAAAAGGTAGCAAAAGAGATCTTAACAGCCTTTTCTCTGCTCCTTTTATCTTACTCAGACTACTGGGATTAGGGCGGTGCCAAACCAATCACTCACAGGTAACGGTTTAGTAATCACACACCCTTAATCCTAGCATCACACATTCCAGGTTTAGCTACCTTCAGAAAAGACTGCATGAAGCTTTGAGAGGACATCTAGACACAAGCCACAACATACATCCTGCTGTCAGTGAATAATTTTGCCCCCCGACACAGTCCCCCCATGATATTCCACCACAGTCCCAATCATGGACTCGAATCTCCAACTCTCTCTCTCTCTCTCTCTCTCTCTCTCTCTCTCTCTCTCTCTCTCTCTCTCTCTCATTGGCTACATCTCCAGCCATTACAGGCATGTGCCACCACACCCACAACTTTCTGTCTTTATAAACTGCTCATCTCCAGTATGAATTACAGTTAATGGGAAACTGACTAACACAGTTTGGGAGCTATAACAAACTCCATCAAACTGCCCATTACACCGTAACTTGACCATAACTTGTTTGCTTTATTCCACAGTACATCTAGGTGTTCCATCCACATTAAGTATACTCTTCTTACAGGCTACATAATAGCCCTTAAAATAGATATACACATATATCTATTTCTCTATCCACTTCTCTATCCATGGGCACTGAAGCTGTGTCTTGTTTTTTACTGTCTCAAAAATGACATGCTAAACCTCTTCTAAGAAGCACCACATGGAAGATTCCAGAAGTAGATTACTTTGAACATAAATGTTTTATTTCAAAATGTGGCCTTGACTTCCTTTCAGTGGCTCCCTGGAACGCAGCCTGGCCCCTGGCCATCATGCCCTGAGAAGCCAAACCTCGAAGTCGCCTGCCCCTCCTTCTCCTTGCCCTCCCACCCACAGCACTGATATGCATAAAAGACTCGGGGACCTCCTGGGCCCAGCAGCCTCTTGTTATGTTCCCAGCCCCGTCTCTCCTTCTGTCCCTGACAGCTCCCCTCTCAATTTGCACCCGGCACTGCGGGAGGGCTGGCTTTAATTTTCCACACTGCTGCCACTGAGCAGCACCCAGAAAGACGGAAACCCAGTCTTGTGATGTTTCCAGCGCCACCTCCTCCGAGGCCAGGCAGGCCAGGCCTCTGTCTCTCTCCTTCCATGGCTCAGGGTCCAGCTCCTGCTGCCTGCATACTATGCTGGGACAAGCATTTTACCCCTCTGGGTCTACTGTCCTTGTCTGACCGGCCTGATTACCCTTGTGGGCTGTAGCCCAGGAAGGGACTAGAAATGAGGCAGGGCCAAGAAGCACTTTCTGCCTCCCCCTTCAGGAGCACCAGCCTTTCCTGCCTCTGGAGCAGCCACACACATACACACACACACACACACACACACACACACACACACACACACACTGTCCTGCCTTCCAGCTTTGTTCCTGCTGTTCCTCTTAGTGATGCAGGTCTTGGCTTCCATGTCTGAAGGAGACAGAGAAGGGTAGCAAGACCCCAAAGCACCAGAAACAGGCAAGGAGCTCCTCCTCTGGGCTACCGTGGCCCCTGACCTGAACACATTAGACTAATATTATACTCAGTGGAGCACCATTCCAACCGGGTAGAAGCAAACTTCCAGGGTTCAAGTTCCAGATCTGCCGGCTACTGTGCAAACTTAATTAAGTACCTTGCCTCACGTCTCTGTGCCTCTGTTTCCTTACATGCAAAGTTGAGGATGATCATAATAGCACCTGCCTCAGGAACTGCTGTGAAGATTAAAGGAGCTGATACCTGCAAAGAGCTCGGTGCAATGTCGGTGCACAACTGTTTCCTCATCTTCTATGCCAGACAGCTGACCCAGGGCTGGGGGTGAAAATATGTGCCCAGTAAATAAGTGACTCTGACAGATCTGCAGTTATCAGCTCCATTTACAGACCAGAAGCTTGAGGCTCAGGAAGACATCAGTCAGAACAGAAGAAGGAGGCATTAAGTGAGCTTCTACTGTGTGCAGGGACCTCCTCTGGAAGCCTTGCGTGCATCATCTCATTTCACCCCAGAACAAGCCTATTTATGGGCACAGGTGACTCATAAGAACTCACACACAGCTGGTGAGCGGTAGATAGGGGTCCCCACTTCCTGTGCCTTATCTAAGATGGGCTGATTCCATCTTTGCCCCTTGTTACAAGTGGGCTAGTCCCTCGGCCTGGCAGATTGGCACTTTGAGCCCTTTGGCCATAATGATTGGCTGTGCATGGGTCATGTGGCTCAGTCTGGTCCAATGAACGGCCTGGCTGGAAGTGCAGAGGGGACCACTGAGAAACAGTCTCTTCCTATCAGGGCTGCTAAGGTGGACAGGACTCAGCTGAAACTAGAACTCTCATGGAAGAAAGCAAAGTCCCAGAGGAGGCAGAAAGCAACAGAGCTGGGCTCTATGAGTCCCAGCAGGAACATGGGCCAGTAATTCCTCTTCTTCCTTAAGACAGTATAATTTGAGTTTGTCATTTGTCATCAAAAGGTTCCCCGCTGACACCAATAGCCTGGTTGGCTCTTGAACATGGATCTTTAATCTACACCGTGCTAAGTCTGATGCCCTCTTTGCAAAAATCACTCTGGTCCCTAGCCAAGAAACAAAACTCATGATTCCCCAAAGCTGATCTGGGAGACCAAACAGCCAAGAAAGGGGGATTGGCTGAAAAGGAAACTGCACCATGGGAAACCTCTCTCTGTTGCCCGCTGAAATAGGTGAGCTCCGGTGCACCTCTACATGAATGGGATAACTCTATTCAACTTCACTCCACCACGCTGATGAACAGAACTGAGGAGATGCTGGGAGATAAGTCTGCCTCGCAGGCCTCGGTCTGCCAGGGAACGGCACCATTACTGGGTGCTGAAGTGATCTGTGTGCTTTCCTGGAGGAAAACAATCAAGGTTTCTGCCCATACACCCTCCCCAGGATCTGCCTAGGAGGCTGTCAGAGAACAGTGCTGCTTGTCAACTGGCTGCTCTTTCTGATCTCTGCAGCAGATCTTTAAAGGAATAAATGTCTTTACATAACAAAAGAGCTTGGAACAAACTCAAATTCATTTTGGGGGGGAAAAAGAGATTCTGAGAAAAAGGCTCTCTACTGGGGGTGATTTGTAATGAGCACACAACCCAAAGGGGCAGCTTGCCCTCTTTCTTGGATGGTACAATGGTAACAACAGCAGCTACCATTCATGGTCACATATGGAGGCCAAGCATTGGGCTAGTCTCTTCAAAGATGCCCTCGAGTTCTGTCCTCACTAGAACCTTAGAAGGAGGAACAGCAGTTATCCTCATTTTGCCCATAAGGGACCTAAAGCTCAGAGAGGTGTAGGAAATGTCCAAAGCCACACACTTAGTTGGCCATGAATCTGAGATTAGACCTATGTCTGAGACTGAACAGACCAGTACCTTCTGGGTATGACTTCTACCTGTTTCTCAAAATGCTGAAACAGGGAGGGTTGTTGCAGCAGCAAGTTTCAAAAGAAAGCAGGCCAGTGCCAACCACAGTTAGCCACTGAATTTAACCTTAAGGTGACTGAATGTCAGCACCCAGCCTGGCAAAGGCTGGGCACACCACAGATGTGAGTGCAGCTAGCAAGAGGCTGGAAGAAATGGTGCAGGAGAGAGATGGTGCTTATCCCACGCTTACACTATGTCCATTGCCACTGCTTCACACAACACAGAGCTCCTGCAGCAACCCAGGCATAATGTGAGGTCCTAGGTCAGGTTCATTTGTTTTTCATTCATATTCATTCCACTTCATGGAATCTTGATCTTACCCCTCCTGGTTTTGACATCTTATTTTGATCAATGTGGAAAATGAGGCTGAGTGCTTCAGAAATCTACTCCAGGACTGTGGAGGACCCCAGAAGGGTCTGAGCTGGGACTGGACCCTCATCTTCCTTACCCCAAACACAGGAATTCTTGACGATACTTGAAACAATGTCCCAAGAACACCCAAAGTCCCACCCTGTGCAGCTGGTGTTGAGGACAGAGTACATGACACCTTTTGCCCCCCTCAACTTCCCCCACATGTCCCAGGGGTGTCTCCAGCAGTGGGATGTACACGGTGGGGTGCTGGGCTGACTCAGATGAGCTTACAGGAACTAGTTTAAGATTCCAGGAATCTTGTGAGCTAGGTGCCATCATATGGGCAGCTAGAAATTGGCCACAGTAAAAGTATTTACACCACAGAACTTGGCAAACGCTACAGGTCAGGGGCTTTTTCTCCCTCCCAGAGAGCTAGTTGTTAAATATTTCCCAGCTCAGGACTGGACTTTAGATTTCCATCCATCCACCCATACAATTGATCCATTCATTCAAATATGTATATTTGTTATATAGTCTGCATTCACTTGCATCCTATCTTAAGCCAGGTTCAGGAGGTTAAGACAGATATGATCCCTGCCCCCATGGGGCTCACAGTCTAATGAGGGAGTCAGGTTTTAACACACCCTCCCCAGAAGAAGCCACATGCCCTACATACAAGTAGGAGTCAACCAAGTGAAGCTGGAGGGGCAGGGCGGGAGCAGGGAGATTCCAGGGAGAGGGAACAGCACGTGCAAAGTTGTGTGGCAGAAGAAGCAGGGTGTGCTCCAGGAACGGGTCCAAGGTGGGCATGGCCAGAGAACAAAGTGCAAAGGAAGAAAGGAGCTGGAGAGTGGCCCTGCCAGGCCCTGTGGACCACGTGAGGGACTCATCCTTATTCTACAGTCTTCAAGCCTCAGCAGTCCACCCAAGGAGCCACATGGTTCAAGGTCTATGGGAGTCACTCCTTGCTTCCTCACCACACCCTCTCTGTGGCCCATCTCTGGGCCTGTTTCCTCATTGGAAAAGTGAATATAAAAATGGAGCTAATACCTTCAGAGGGTGGATGTGAGGATCCAAAGAAGACGTAGGTGAAAAGCCCTGAGCTCCATATCTGGCCAGTTTCAAACTTCCATGACAGTGACTGTGATATCTGATTTCCTCCTCCACAAGTGCTCATTCAGCCCGTTTTCTTTCTTACATTCAGCCCTGTACTTTTATCAAGTGCTGGGCATTGGGCTGGGCACTGGGGAACCTGCCACCAAAAAGACAGGTGCAATGGTCCCTGGAGGAAGGGACCCTGCCTCCCGCCTGTCTTGAACCAGCCCCCCAAAACTTACTGCATTCCTACTCCTGCCAGGCTGAGCTGGGGTCTGTGAGGTAAGACCTCCTCTCTGTTACCCGCACTCCTGGGGTTGATTTCGGAGCCTGCTGGGTTCCCATGCTTCTGCATGCTGCTGTTCACTCTGAAGCCCAACCTGTGCTTCCCCACCGCAAGAGAGGCTTAACCCCAACCCTCTCCCAGGCCCTGCCATCCAAGGCCGCCCCAGGCCCACCGTTTGGGGAAGGGCGTTTCCTCCCTCCATCGCCCTCCCTCCCGGACTCACTGAGAAGTTGTCGGCTTGAGTCGCTCACCGTCACGTTCTCTTGCCAGAAGGGGTTCATCAGCGGGGTGCACGGGCTCCGCACTGGATGGGACGAGGAACTAGTGGGCCGGGAGCTGGGTTTGCGACCCCAGCCCGCGGCTCTGTCCTCAGGATCGCCCTCCTTGAGGGTGAGGGGAGCGCTGGCGCAGATGGGAGCAGAGCCGGGCATCTCCAGAAGGGCTTTCGCACGCAGCCCCAGCCCTCGGCCCGGCCCACCTTCCCCGCGCCCCTGGAGGTCGCACTGGTACTTGGCGCCCGGGGGAGGGGTGCGCACCGAGCAACAGGTCCCAGGTGAGCTGGGCACCGCGCGAGGGGCATTCGCAGCCACGGCCCCTGGGTTCCCACGTGTAGCCTTACCCCGGCAAGTCCTCCAGAGGCCGGAGTGGGAGCTCAGAGGCTCGGGCTGGCTGCGGTTGGCGGCCCCCAGCCGGTCCTGCGCCGCCCGCCCGCTCCTCTCCAGCCGCTCGGTGTCGATGATGTACCAGAAGTCCGTGCCGATGGCGGCGGCCAAGAGCACAAAGCTCAGCGCCCCGGTCAGCGCCGCCGCGCCGGCCAGCGAGCCCAGACGCACCCGCATCGCTGCGCGCGGACCCCAAGCCTGGGGCCACTACCTAGGCCTGCTCCACCCGGCCTCGCCAGGGAGCTCCGACGGGAACCCCGGCCTTCGCACCCCCGGCCCTGCCGCTCACGCCCTCACCTGCGCTCCCAACCGCACGCAGTGCTGTCCCCGACTCGGCGCCCAGGACCCTTCTGCCTGCGCCCCCACCTGTGCACACTGGGGTCCCACTCCGCCGGCTGCCCCGCCCCCTGCACCCTAACCCCTCCTCCCTCCCGGGCCCAGCCCACGCATACCTCGCCCAAACTCTGCGTGGTCCCCTAAACCCCTACTCCCTACACTCCCCGGCCTCCCCCTCTTCACCCCAGCCCCCTTCCGCTCCCCACCCCGCACCTTGCTCCGGGTCCTTCCAAGCCCACCCTCCCACCGCTCTTGCTCCCGCCCGGGCGCCGAGTCCTAGCAGAGGAAGAGGTCAGAGCTCTGAGCGGAGCGCGCGGGCAGCCTGGACCGAGGGAGGCGCCCAGCAGCGCCAGGGGCCGGGGCTGCGCCAGAGGGAGGCGGTCTTCCTGCCGCCTTGGGGAGTAGAAAGGAAGGAGGGGGGATTCACAGTCCAGCCAGGGCTTGCAGACATCCTGCTGTGGCGCCCTGCCTCGGGCTCCAATCACCTAGCTACCAAAATCCACCTCCCAGAAATTCTTCTGGGCTGGCTACTAAGGGAAAAAGGCAGGTTCATTTTTTATAAAAGTTCCTTAAAGTAATGGGCTAGAGCAGGTTCTCTGAGTCTATCGTGTCCACCACCAAAGTCCTTCTTCATCATCATAGCTGATGCCACCACTACCACCACCACCACCTCTACCCCCAACACCACCAGTACCAGTGTATTACCATTCTCTTCTTTATCATCACCAATACCCTTGCCCATTCTACCACCTTCTGCACCAGCACAAAACCTTTCATTCTTCCAAGAACTACTTCTTGAGCCTCCTACATGCCCGAACTTGGTTTATGTTAGAATACAGGCAAGAATATAGTGCCCGTGCTTAGTATATGGTGTAGCCCTTTTCAAAACAAGGCAATCAAAGAAAATACTCAAATGTTGTATGGCACATAGTGGTAAATGTACATGGCACATAGTGGTAAATGTACGAGAATTCCAGATGCTGGAAATGGCCAGGCTTGGGGCTGTACTACCAAAGGTCCCCCAAAGTTCTCCTTGTGGATGAAAGATCAAAATCCTGGCACCCCGGCAACACATTCCTAGGGAACCATCATACCAAGCCCGAAAGTTGGTACTCTCTGGTCAAGTTGAGGAGATAGTCATTAAGCAAAGTGCTTAGACCCATGGAAGTGCTGCAGGGAAAGCAGAGAGGGTCTCAGCTGACCTCTCTGAGGAAGTGGCATTGATGCTGGCACATGAAGAATGCACAAGCATTGAGCATTTCATTGGGGGCCTTCTAGAGGAGCTGAAAGGAAGGCAATCAGGTTAAAACAGTGTGGGAAGGGCATGAGGAGGGATGAGGCAGGAATGTAGGGAGGACCTCAGTCAGGCAGGTCTGGGGATCCATGATAGCTTGGGTTTCATCTGAATCACTAAATGGTTCTGAGAAGGGAAGTGAAATGCTCTAATTTACATTTTTTAAAACCTCAACTTCCTTTTGAGAAGTATCCATTTCAGTTGCCCATTGTTTGACTGGATCTTTTATTGGAGGGGTCTGGTTTGTTTGTTTGTTTTTGAGTTCTTTATATATGCTGGACATTAGTCCTCTGTAAGAAAAGGAGCTGGCAAAAGTTTTCCCATTCTATAGGTTGTGTCTTCACTCTGTTGGTTGTTTCCTTTGCTGTACGGAAGCTTTTCCGTCATAAAGAAGGATAAATTTGAGTAATTTGTAGGAGAATGCATGCATCTTAAGACCATAATGTTAAGTGAAATACATCAGACACACAAGATGTGTTATGTACATGTATCAACTCCCCCACATTGAATGTGGTCATTATGCGCTACAAACATGTATTAATAAAAATTTTCCAAAAAATAACCCTCAACTTATCTGCTGACTTGGGAAGCAAAGGGGCCAGTTAGGAGGACACTGTAGTGGAAGAAACAAAAGATCCCAGTGTTTTAGGCCAGGTGGTGGCATAGTGTATAGGGAGGGAAGTGAACAGACATTTTTTTAAATTGAGGGCTGTTATAGTTTAAATATGAAGTATCCCCCGGAGACTTGTGCCTTGAGGGCTGGATCCCCAATGCAGCACTGTTCAGAAGTGAGGCCTAGAGAGGTGACTGGGTTGTGAGGGAGGGTGCTCACCTCACCAGTGAAGTAACTCACTGATGAGTTCATACCTGAATGGGCTGTTTGGAGGTGCAGTCCAGTTGGAGAAAGTACATCACTGGAAGAGTGCTTTCGAAGGATATATCTTGTTCCTGGCCTTTTCCTCTCTGACCCTTCCCTTCCTCTCTGCTTCCTACTGCCTTGAGGTGAGCAGCTTTCCTTCACTGTGCCCTCCTGCCATGGTATTCTGCCTCACTGCAGGCTTAAAAGCAATGCAGCCAGCTGACCATGGACTGAAACCTCTGAAATCAGGAGCCAAAATAAATCTCCTCCTATAAGTTGTTTTTTCAGGTATTTGGTCACAGTGACAAAAATTTGACTGATAGCTGACTAGAATTGATAGGAAGTAGTAATAGAATGGTGCTGAGTGTTCTCTTCCCTGTTACTGGACTCTTCCTTACCAACACCATCTTAATCTTCTTCATCACCATCTTCATCTTATCAGCATTAGCACACTGGCTGCCATCAGTATGATCATATCTTCCTTCATTCCGCACACCATTTTGGTCTGTCACCCTTTGGCCACCATTCTGATTGAGGCTGATCTTTCCCCTGGCCACCACCTGATAGCTTTGCTTTCAATTCCATGACAGTATTACCATCATATTCATTTGCACCACCATCAAAACAACCCATACCATAAACCTTACAGATGAAAGTAAAATTCAACTGAGGTTGGACCTGGGAGTCTTAGCAATGTCTCTAAGGTTCCATCTCTCTCCTCTTTCTTTTTCTTTCTCCATTTATGTTGTTTTCCTCTTGCTTGACTTTTTTTTTTTTTTTTTTTTGCGGTACCAGGGATTGAACTCAGGACCTTGTGCTTGTGAGGCAGGTGCCACTGAGCTAAATCCCCAGCCTGCTTGACTTTATTCTTCAAGCAGACTCAGCTATGGAGCCACAGACATTACTTGTCACAGCTTAGCAACACCAACAGAAAGAATATCTTTCCCAATGGTGGTCACCAGATTTCCAGAAATAAGGCTCACTGGCCTTATGCTCTCCTCTGAGCCAACACCTATGGCTCCATAGAACAAAACGTGCTGATTGGCCAAAGCTGGATCACCCGCCAACTCCTGGACCCAGCATAGGATGGATCAGTCAGTCCCATTACCCTGAGCTAAGGATTGTCACAGCTGCCAGATGTAGCAAATAAAAATACAGGATGCCCAGTTGAACCAGAATTTCAGATGAATAACAAACACTGTCTTAGTGTAAGTACAGGTTTCATGCAATATTTGAGATATACTAAAAAAAAACTGTGTTGTTTACCAGAAGTTCAAATTTAACAAGCTATTCTGTATTTTATCAGGCAAACTCAGCTGGCTCCATTAAGGAAAACCAAAGTGACTTTCCCAAAACCAAGAGAATGGATAATGGCAAGCAAAACCCACAGATATCCCCTCCCTCCAGCATGAGGATCACCCCTG
Source organism: Heterocephalus glaber (assembly GCF_000247695.1). The sequence continues at coordinate 6,027,461 of NW_004624824.1, forward strand.
CCTGGGCCCCACATCCCTCACCCACATAATGAGACCTTCTTCTAGGCTTGTGTGAAAACATAACCTTGTAGGTTTTGAAAATTTTATTTATCCTGAGGATTTTAATATAATCTTCTTGAATCATGCTCAGTCACTCTAAAAAGAACAGAAAGTAATGTTTTTTAATGATTCTGGGGAGGAAAGGATCCCATCAAACATTGGATAATATCATCACACAGCCAGTCAACTGAAGAGGCATGACAGAAACCAAAGGCTCCCAAGGCAGGACCCAAACAGGACACAACAGTGAAGATTAATGCTCCACCATGCTAGCTAGGCATGAGATGAGACTGAAATATACGGTGAATGCTGATTGCAGTAAAAGAAACATTGCCACAAATCCCCCCTTAAAATACTCTTCCTTGCTTCAAACATATTTTTTTCTTGCTTCAAACATATTTATTCCATCATTCTTGCCACTTTGTGAAGTCATTCTATTAGTCCTCTTTTGTGTCTCTATGAGTTGTGCTCAAAATACAATGAATGCTGCTGCCAAGTGCCTTCCCATGGAAAAGCAGCCTTGTAAAAAAGTTACGGTGCCTCCTCATCCACCTTATTCACCAGATCTGGCACTGTGTGATTTCTGGCTCTTCCCCAAAGTCAAATGACCATGAAAAGTGAACATTTTTAATCCATTCAGGACATTTAGGCAGCCACAACAGTGTACTAAAGACCCTCATGATAGAGGACTTCTAGAGCAGATAGGATAAGTGTGTTTGAAGTGAGGGGGAATATTTTGAGGGAGGTTAATGCCAATGTGTCTTTTACTGTAATAATTTCTTTAATTCAAACATTCACCATAGTTTTTTATCGCCCTTTGTGTAGTAAGGTGAAGAACAACACTCAGCAAGAACTCCAGAGTCTGGGCCCAAGTCTTAATCAGCATCTGACAGGCTGTCTGAGCCTGGAGAACTCGCCTTCCTTCTCCAAGCCTTGGTTTCCTTCTCTGTGAAACAGAGATACTCATTATGGCGATCTCAATGTAAGGTCAAAGTTGCCTTTCACTATGAGGCATTGGGGTATCATGGAAAAACTACATGTTTCTGTTTCAGTGAGACTTAGATTTGGCTCTCAGCTCCCTTACTTACCACCATGTGAACTTGGATAGACCACTTTTCCTGGTGCCTCAGTTTCTCTATATGTAAAGTGAATATTAACAGCATCACTCCAATCACATGGCCCTCTTCCTCCTGTGTCTCTCCTGGCCTTCACATAAGGACATCAGTCACTGGCCTTAGGATCCACCCTAATTCCGTGTGACTTCATCCATACTAATTATAATTGCAAAATCATATTTCCAAGTGAGCACATCCTGAGGTTCTGGGACACATAAATTTTGGGAGGGCACTACTCAACCCAGTGCAGCTATCAAATGTGATCCAGGCTCCAACAGGACCCGCCACCACTGCTTTCTCGTGAGGGATCCATCTTTTTCTTCCTCTCTGGATCCAAGAAGCTGTTGAGGAAGAAATGGTCTTTGCTTGTGTTTTTACCCTGTGAGCCTGTGATCTGTTTGAAGGCTCCCTTACCTAAGAAAGGTGCATCTACCTCTGCTCCCATGAGGAAATCCATCTCCTATTTACCAGAAGAACAGAGACTTGCACCTAAAATCAGAACAACAAGCCCCAACATGATCTACAAGGCTCCACCCCAGCACAGTCTCAGTACTCCTTTCATGCTGAGCCCCCCACAGCTGAGCAGCTCAGAAGCAAGCTCACCTTCTAAGCCCTGCACACCCCAGCCTTTCCCTGGACTGATGAAGTTCTTCCTCGCCTCTGGGCCTTCATCCTGTCTATTCCCTTTGACTGGAACACATTCTCAAATTTTCTCCTCTCTCAACTTAAAAATTATTTTTTCCAGAAGGGCTCACTTAACACCCCAACTTGGGTTAAAGGCTTCCATAATCAGCTAGTACAAATGTGGATGGTGCTCCACCAAACCCCTTACGACACTCCATGTTTCCAGCTCATCTCTACAGCACACTACGATGCATCTCATGGCTCTCCACCCAGGGCCTTCCTCCCCAAGTGAGAAGCCTGGGATTGCTGGAGAGTTAAGTATGGAGAATCCCAGCCAAGAGTCTCAATCTCCTGCAAGGCAATGCAACGCAAGGCAAAGGAAAGACATGGAAACAAGACTTAAACAGAAACCAGGGAACTGGGATGGGCTATGCTACGCATGTGGCAAGGATCCCAAGCAAAGAAGACCATCAGTATTTATTGATTACACAGGCGTGGGTAAGCACAAGGTAAGGGGACATGCATGGTATCCAGTGATATCAGCTGATACAGGCAAGGCTTGTAAAAAAGAGGCTAAGGCATTCTTGCAGAAGAAGCAGAACAGACCAAAAGTACGTCGTGGTTAACTGAAACAAGTAAGAGAGGGTTAGCTCTAGGAACTGCAATGTGGTCTGGAGCCATATGGTCCTGGGCTGCAGTTATCTCACTTAGGAGCCCCGCGGCTTCACAGATCAGGACTTAGATCTCCATGGCAGCCGTTGGCAGGGAAGCTGTACTAGCCTACGTGCCATTCGACATGCTCTTGTTAGTCAGGTAGGTTTTGGTCTGTCTCTGTTCATCCAGTAAAGAGGAGATGGATTTTTCTCATGGGGGCAGAGGTAGCTGTACCTTTTTTTTTTTTCTAGGTAAGGAAGTCTACAAACAGATCACAGGCTCAGAGGGTAAAAACACAGGCAAAGTATATTGTAGTCAATTATGGAGGGGAAATGCATGCTCCATACTGCAGCCCACTGTAAGCCTGGCCAGGAGGGTCTGCCACAGCTAAGGCCCCAGGACCAGCCCTCAGTTAAGGATGAGTGGGTTGGAAGATAATCCGCCCCACTATCTCAACCCTCAGGGGAGGGTTAAGCTCTGAGACATGTACTCCTCCATCTCTCAGAGGGGCCCACAGCTCAGTGGCCTGTCTTAGAGATGCCATGGGGTTTACTGGGATTCAACTATTTAATATGTAAAATATTATAGACAGAGAGAGAGAGAATTATTTTATTTATAGGTCTAAACTATCTATTCATAGGCCTAACTTCAAAAGGTAATTTAACTTTTGGATGATGAGAAGATGGGAATGTTTTGTAAGCCAAGGGATAGCATGGATAGAGAGTTAGCGCATTCAAAGAAAGGAAGAGGGGGCAATTTAAATATCTCCTATGAGAAAATATCTGATTCCAAAAAGAAGAGCATCAAACTACCCACTTCTTTGGTTAAAAAACCATTTATTCATCTCACAGTTCTAAAAATAAAACCTAAAATGATTTATGCACCTAGGGAACCTTATATTTTATCTATTTTACATAATGTAGCTGTGGGTTTTTGTAAGAGTTGATGACGGTTCATCAACTCCGGGAGAACACAAAATCAGGAATTCAGGGTATGGCATATACCAGTTCCTTGGTTCTGTGCACACAACACACAAACTTTTTTATCACTGGGGATGGAACCCAGGACCTTCACACTGAGCTGCATCTCCAGCCCTTTCTAAATTTTTATTTAGAAACAGGGTCTCTCTAAGTCACTAAGTTGCCCAGGCTGGGCTTCATTCTCCTGCCTCAGCCTCCCACAGTGCTGGGATTGCAGGAATGTGCCACCAGGCCCAGGGTTCTGTGCACCAATGTGAAACTAAGTGAGTTAAAGTTCTATGTGAAAATAAGCCAAAACAGACTATCAGTGGAAAGGAATTTTTGTGGAGCACATTGCAATTTTAATACATGGTATCTTCTATGAAGTGGAACTAGCACAACTTATACAGTCTGAAATAATATGAATCTACAGAAAATACCCTGTGATTTTGTGTCATCGTACATAAATTAATAAATATCTTTAAAGGACCAAAAGTAGCATATCTTATATTGGTTTTCTTCCCTTTTCCTTTTCCCATCTTATTTCCCTATTCTCAAGCAGCACATCCTATATTACCATTCAAATAAAATTATTGCCCTTAAATCCTCATCTCTGGGTCTACCTCAAAAGAAACTCAATCTAAGGCATATTTTTTAACATTTCTACTCCTTCACAGAGACCATGGCAATTAATGAATATTTAATGATGAAGCTACTTGCTGCACATCCATGTGCTCCTGTGAGCTATAACCCTCATTCAGGCACATCCTATGGGATGACTCACACAACACCATTTTGATTCACAGTCCCTTTTCACATTTCACCTTAAAGCCAGTGGTAGCCACATGACATAATTCTCAATTGAGGTAAAAACAGAGTGTTGGAAAGGACTTCCCTCAAAAAAAATGACAGGCCTCGGAAAAGAAGCCTTTGCTCCACTCGGAATGTGTAGGTGATATCTGGAAATACAATTACCATGTGATACTCACGAGAATAAACCTGCTTGTGAGTGGCAAAACCAGAAAGCAGCAAAGAGCCTGAGTCCCAGATAACACCTGTTATGGTTTAGATGTAAATATCCCTAAAAGTCTCATGTATTAGAGGTGGGCCTTTTGGAAGGTGACTGGATCATGGGAATGCAGTACTCATCAGTGGATTTATCTATTGATGAGTTCAATGTCTGAAGGTGCTGTTAAGAGGTAGGGGCTGGTCCTGGTCAGAAAAGGTGGGTCACCTGGAGGGATATATTCTTGTCCCTAGCTCCTCCCTCCTTTCTGCTTCCTGGCTGCCATGACACAAGAGCTTTCCTCTGCCAGTCCCTTCCACCATGCTGCTTCTGTCTTGGAGACTGCTAATCATGTACTGAAGCCACTGGAAACTGTGAGCCATATAAACCTCTCCTCCTTTAAGTTGTGGGTGTCAAGAATTTTGTCCTAGCAATAGGAAAGAGACTAATACACCACTGTTGAACTGTTGCCCCACCTTCGTGTAGCCTACCTCCAAAATGTTTATTAGAAGATAAAAATAAATCTCTATCTTTTTAAGCCAACAATTTAGAGTTCTCTGCTACTTCCAACTGAATACACTGAGAATTGTTGTGGACAGGGATTGTATTCACCCTATCCAACATGTATCATTGGCATTTAGATGACTGCATGACACGCTGTAGGTATGTGATAAAGATTTGTTGATTTAGTAAATGAATAAATGAACCCTGCCAAAAAATCTCTTCCCCCAAGCACAGAGCTTATTTTGTGTGGCAAACCCATCAGGAACCAACCGAGGGTTTGAAGATATATAGCTGGGTTATCTGCACAGTTATTAAGATTGCCGCACTAGAGAGAAATGCCTCTGCTTATTGAGTTTCATAAGGTCACAATGTTGCACCAGTCAGTTGGACTCCAAAGACCTGACCTTGCATAGCCATTTAAGTGAAAACCTCCCCCATCCATTAGAGACCTGGGAGTTGCTGCTGCCACTCTCCATCTCCTACACAATGTAATCATCTTAGAATAAAAGAGAGAGCTAACCCCCAGGCCCCATTTCCATTACATCCCTGGCGAGATTCCAGAAGATGAAGGCTGGGGATGCTCTCTCTCCATTGCAGGGGACCTTCCCAAGTTGGAGTAAGATTCCTTAGGCTGGAGAGAAACTGCTGCCATGTGGTAGATGGGAAAGAGCTTAGGCCAGGAACCAATACACTGGGATCCAGCACCAATCTTGCCTCTAGCCTGCTTAAACATCTTGATCCAGTTACTTCCCTCTCTGAGCCTCAGTTTCCTCATCTGCAGGAAGGGCTAGTAGGAGTCTTCTGATGGAAACCCAGGCCTGCAATGGCTAAATTATGTGCTGAATCCTTACACTGTCACAGGCACATGGGGAACATTACCTTTTTGAATCTTCACATCAATCCTAGAGAGAAGAATACTTCATTTACCCTCATCACAGATGGGGATACCAAGGCTCAGAGAAGTTGATTAAGTGAATCAGTATCACACAGCTATTTAGTAGAGGAGCCAGGATTCAAACACAGGTTTGTCCAGCCCCCAGAGCCACATTTTGAATGTATGATTGGTTCCACATGTTGGAGTAACAAGAGCCTAAAGCAAGACTACCATGTAAGAGAAGACCTGTCAATACTAACTGACTTGTATAGGCTAGAAATAGCTTTATGTGGGAGATAGGATGGGACATTTTTAAGAATCAGAGAGACACCATTTCAAATGTTACCTCCACCATTCATTAGCCATGTGACACTGAGCAAGTGTTTTAGTTCTCTGAGTTTCACTTTCTTCTTCAGGAAAACAACCCTGTAGCCTATGAACTGATGAATGATAAATAAAACATGGTCTAGATTAGAAGATGCAGAAACAGATTAGAAGATGCAGAAACAACTCCAGACATACTCAGCCAACTCATCTTCGACAAAGGAGCCAAACACCCTCACTGGAGGAAAGATAGCCTCTTTAATAAATGGTGCTGGAAAAACTGGGTTTCAACTTGCCAAAGATTAAAACTAGACCTGTATCTCTCACCATGCACTAAACTAAAATCAAAATGGATTAAAGATCTAAATATAAAAACAGAAATGCTGAACCGGCTGTAACAGAGGTTAGGTAGAGCTCTTCAAGACATTGGTGTAGGAAAGATTTTATGAACAAAACCTCAGTTGCCCATGTACCAGCACAAACAATCAACAAGTGGGATCTCTTATTAAAAAGCTTCTGTACAGCAAGAGAAAGCACCAACGGAGTGAAAAGACAACCCATAATGTGGGAAAAAATCTTCACCTGCTCTTCCTCAGACAAAGGTCTACTATCTTGAATCTATAAAGAACTTAAAAAGATCAGACCTCCCAAATTTAAAGACCCAATCCAAAAATGGGCATCATTTGAAATGAACAGACATTTCTCACACAAAGAAGTAGAAATGGTAAATAAACATATGAAAAATGTTCAACATCGCTGGTCATTTGAGAGATGTAAATGAAAACAATGCTGAGATTCCGCCTCACCCCAGAGAGAATGGCTGCTATCATGAAATCAACCAATAACAAATGCTGGCAGGGCTGTGGGGAAAGAGGAACCCTGCTCCACTGCTGGTGGGAGTGCAGACTGGGGCAAGCACTGTGGAAATCAGTATGGAGATAGAACTAGGACTGGAACTAGGACAAAGAACTGGGACTGGAAGTCCCATTTGACCCAGCTATTCCCCTATTGGGTATCTTCCCCCAAAGAATTAAAAGAATCATACCACAGTGATATATGTGCACCCATGTTCATAGCAGCACAATCTGTAATAGCTAAAACTTGGAAACAGCCCCAAATGCCCATCAACTGGAGACTGGATAAAGAAAATGTGTTTTTTAATAAAATGGAGTATTACTCAGCCATCAAAAATGAGAAATTAGAGACATTTATAGCTAAATGGATGCACATTGAGGCAGTAGTCTTAAGTGAAATAAATAGGACACACATGTGTAAATACTGAATAGTTTCTCTAGTGGAGAAACTGATAGTGTAAATAAGGACTAAAAGGTACAATAGATAATGTGAAATAGGAAGAAAAGGGGCAAAGGGGAAGGGGAAGTGGGAGGAGTGGGGGAAAGGAAAGAAGGGAATGGAATCAATATGAGAAAATGGAAAAATGGAAACAAAGTCTTTGTGAATAGGGAGGGATGGAGGGATTGAAGGGAGGGCAGGGGAATGGGGAAAAATAAAAACCAAGAGAGATTATGTAAAGGTGCAAATTTCCAATAATGAATGTCATTATATTGTATATCTAAAGTGTACCAATAAAATAAAATTAAAAAAAAAAAACATGGTCTACCCATACAAAGGAATATTATCCAGCCACGAAAAGGAATGAAGTGATGATACATGCTGCAATACAGATTAACTTGAAATCATTGTTCTAAGTGGAAAAAGTCCATAGCAAAAGACCACATTTAATAGATTCTGCTAACATTAAAGGTCCAGAAATGACAGATGAGACAGACAAGATTAGCAACTGCACAGGGACAGGGACGCTGAGGGATGACAGTAAATGGGCAGGAGGTTGCTTTGAGAGTTGACAGAATGATCTAAACTTGGATCATGATCAGGGTTGCACAATTCTGTGCACAGGGGGTGTGATCAGGAAGTTCTCTTCTGTGAGTCTCTTCACAAGGTGCGATCAAAAACCCAGTGAATGCTACTGTCGAGTGTCATCCCATGGACAGGCAGGTTCATAAATACCTCACGATGTCCCCTCATGCACTGCCTTCGCTGGACCTGGCACTGTGTGACTACTGACCTTTCCCACAGTCGAGATGACTATGAAAGGTTCAGGACATTAAGGTCACTATGACAGAACAACTACAGACACTGACAAAGGAGGACATCCAGAACTGCTCCAGAAAGTGGCATGATCAATGGGATAAGTAAGTGTGTTCAAAGCAAGAGGGAATAGTTTGAGTGGGAACTGATGGCAATGTGTCTTTTACTGTAATACATTTTTTAAATGTAAATATTTTTCAATCTTGTCTTATACATTAAAACCACTGAATCATTAAATATACATGCACATTTTTAACAGCCTATGTCTGACTTTTGCAGGTCAGAGCAGGAAGGAAAGAGCTCAGGAGTGAGGCTGACAGCGGTGGAGGTGACAATGACAGCGATCATAAAGCAGCACCTACCGAACGTGGACACCTGGCACCACACAGCCATCAACTTCCATTAGCACAGCATTCCTGGCAGGCAGATGTGGTCGCTGTCAGAGAGGCTGCGGGGTCCACAATTAGCACTTGGGCTCTGGGGCAGCCCACCAGGTTCACACCAGCCCCACATAGTTTCCTAGGCTGGACTCGGACACAGTCAGAATCTTCACAGAGCCTCAGTTTCTCCACCTGCAGAGGAGGTCTGCACTCGGGGGCAGTGCACAGCAGAGCCCTCGGTGGCCCACAGGAAACAGGCAGCAAACATCAGCTCCAGCCAGCACAAAATGTGACTCGGGAGCTCAGAGCTTGACCCAGCAAGGTGACACAGCTGGCAAGGCATAGGCCTTCAGCCCATGCCTGGCTCTGTTGCCACAACCTCTTGACTGCTCCAGCACCGAGGACAGCAGATACCTGCCAGGCTCTTCCCCCGGCCCCGCAAAGCCTATGGCCATCTGGAAAGACTGGCATCTGCACACATTGTTAACATCAGAACTGCCACATCAGCACCCAGCAGCAGCCTTCAGCCAGCTCCCCACAGCCCTCCAAGGCCAGGGCCGGAGGCCAGGCTGGGCGTCCCTGATACGGATTCTGAACATCACAAACCATGCAGGAGGGGAGACTCAGCCGGCTTTCCCAGGTCATGCTGTGTTGACACTGCCAGCCTTTGGGGCACAGGAACCCTCTTCTCCAGGCAGGACCGGCAACAACAGACTGTGACACATTGTCGATCCTTCTCTGCCCTGTGGCTCAGCAGGGGCTGGTGGAAGTGAGGTGAAGGCACTGGAACCACTGGGCTGGAAGAAACCATAGCTTGTTGTCTCACAGAGGGAAAAAGTGAGGCCTAGAAAAAAAATGAGACAGTTACTCCACCCGTTACAGGCACAGAAAGAAGGATATCTCAGTTCTACCTGGCAAGCACCAATTTAGTGAGCAGCTACTACATGCCCAACACTAAAGATACCATAAGAATAGGACAAGGTTCCAGCCTGCACCAGGCAACTCAGTGGTCTGGGGAAAGAGAAAAGGAAAGAAGCATATGTTATTCTGCACTGTAACTGAAGCAGATCGCAATAATGCTATTTGATGATAACTACCATTTGTTGAGTGCTGACATAAAACCTCTAAGCATACCAGGATGTTCAAGTAGCCCCCTCTCGTCCTCACCCAGGCCCTCCCCTGTACCCTTGGCCTGTTGGTGAGATCTCATCCTCACAGCAATCCTGTGCCCGTTTCCTAGGGTTGCCATGCCAACGGATCATAAATGCAGTGGCTTAACACAACACAAATTTGTCCCCTTACAGTTCTGGAGGCCCAGAGGGAGAGATCAAGTGTCCCTGGGCTTATGTGAAGGTGTCACGGGGCCGAGCTCATTCTGGGGGCTCTAGGAGAGGACCCTTTCCAGTTTCTAGCGTCACCTGCATCCTCTTCCTCTCTCCCTCCCTCCCTCTTGTCAAGTACCTGAGGTCACATTGACCATCAAACCATCCAGGAAACTCTCTCAGCCTGACATCCTTAAATGAATCACACCTGCAAAGTCCTGTTTGCCCTGTGAGGCAAGCTGATCGCTGGTTTCAGGAATTAAGATGTGAATGTCTAGTAGGCCACCATTCTGCCTCATTCCATGAATCCTAACTAGGCAGGCACCCACGGTCACTCAAATGTACAGATGAGGACACCAAGGCTGAGGGAGGCGCTAAGGTTTGGATGTGGCTCAGCCCTGGGTCCTTCTGTTGGAAGCTCGGTCCCCAGTGTGGCCATGGCAACGTGAAAGGACCTTCAAGAGGCGGGACCCAGCGGGAGCTCGTAGGTCGTTGGCAGCCCTGCCCTCAGAAGGGATTAAGGTAGCTCATGGTACCCTGACTTCATTCTCCCAAGAGGGCTTTGGGGATTTTATTTGTGGTGCAGGGGATTGAACCCAGGGTCCTGTGTGTGCCTGGCAAGTGCTCTACTACAGAGCCGCAGCCCCAGTCTTCTCAAGAGGGCTGGTATAGAAGGACCAAGCCCAGCCCTGCCCAGCCCTGCCCAGCCCTCTGCCTTTCTGTTTGGAGACATTTTCATTTTCTTCCCCATGAGCTGCCAACACTGCCATCACCATGATGTGATGTGGCCAAGAGGGCCCTCACCAGAGCTGAGCTAATTGATGCAGACTCCACACCCTCGAACCTCCAGAACCATGAGCTCCTGAACCCTTTTCACTTTAGAAACTGGGCGGACTCAAGTACTTCATTGCAGCAGTGAAAAATGGACAAATGCAGCAGCTAAAGTAACTTAGGCAGAGTCACTAAAGGAGCAGAAATTTGAACCCGGGTTCACCTGATCCCTCAAAGTAGGGTCTGGTCTGCACTCTGCTACTGAAGACAATGGAAAAGTCAAGAGCAGGCCCATGAAGTAAGGCTTGGGGGAAAACTGTGCCAAATAAATATGGATTTCTGAGGCGGAGCTGCAGGACACCTGGCCACACCTTCACCACTCCTCTCTAGAATGACATCTGTGCATCCAATGTGAAGAGACCCGGCAGCCAATGTCCCTAGAGCAAATCAGGACAGCTTCCTCAATAGTTCCATGGCATCAAGGCAAAATAGCTTCCAGAGAGACTTCAACAATTCACCCAGGTGTCTCCACCTCCCCAACCTGTGTCAAAGTTTGAGACTTCTCTGGCCATCCATCTCCCTCTGAAAAGGGGCCTAACTGATGCCTATTAATGCCAGCACATTAACCACCTCCCCTACCCACTTCTGCTCTTTTCCCTAGACCTGGAGATTTTGTTGTTTTGTGCACAACGAAGCTGAGGAGAAGGTACCTCTGCCCCACACAGGCACAGCCTCCAGTCATACACAAACCCCCCAGAGGGCTGCCCTGGTTACAAATGATGGACTCCACTAGCACATCGTGGCACCTGAGCCTGGAGTTTGGTTCGGGAATATTTTTCCAGTGTTAAGTAGTATCTTGATTCTACAGCAGGCGAGGGAAATAAAGTGTCTAGACATAGGCCAGACAGGGCTGGCCTTGCACAGCCTGGGCTATCACTTATAGTCTGAACAGAATCCCCCAGAGAACTTGCAGTCAGAGACGACTGGGTCATCGAGCAGGGAAGGAGCAGAAGTGTTTATTATAAAAACAGCATACTCTTAAGTGGAATAAACAGGACACACATGTGTAAATACTGAATAGTTTCACTAGTGTGAGAAACTGATAGCGTAAACAAGGGTTAAAATGATTAAAATGAATAATTGATAATTTGAAATAGGAAAAAAGGTCCAAAGCCGAAGGAGTGAAGGGAGGGGAAGGGGAAAGGAAAAGAAGGAAAGGAAAAATTATGAGAAAAGAAAAAAAATGGAAATGAAATCTAAGTAAATAGGGAAGGGTGGAGGGGGTGAAGGGCGCACAGGTAATGGGGAAAAAAATAACCAAGATACATCATGTACAGGTACAAGCACCCAATGATAAATGTAAACATACTGTATACCTAAAATGTACCAATAAAAGGGAAGGAGAAAAAAAATACCATGTTACTTTTTTAATCTTGGGGGAAAAAGAACTTCAGCTATTATCCTACAACCAGAGAAACTTACATCAGTGTATCAGGTGCATTTCTTCCCAATGTTATTTCTATGAAAAAAATAATGATAATAGCATCAACTGAGCATTCTCTGGGTGCAGGATCCCGTTCTGAGTGTTTTATATACAATGTCTCAATCCTCACAACAGCCTTACAAGGCAGGGATATTAACTTCTCCAATTAACAGGTGAAAATGTGGAGGTAAAAAAAGATGAACCAATAAAAGGGCAAAGAGATGTAAATGTCATATGAACCACACTTAGCAATCTGTATCTTACCAGAGATATTTATGCATATTTTATGCAAACAAATGTAGCTCTACGAGTGTGTGTGTGTGTGTGTGTGTGTGTGTGTGTCAGCACATCCCTATTTACATAATGACAGTGTATTGTACACCTTCGATAATTTTTTAAAAAACATCTCATGGAGCACTGCCAATCTGTCAAGGGTGGTTTTAATTTATCAAATGTGTCGTGTTGAGATGACATGCCTCTGGTTCCACTTCCATCAGGCCATTGTGACAAACAAATGAAAGAATGCGGGTAAACACTTACCCAGAGCCTCGCACACAGTCAGCATTCCCAGGTAGCACACTATTACTAGAGCTGCAATCGTCCTGCTTGTTGCTTTTTCCATCCTGTGCTCTTTGACTAAAACTGCCTCACTCAATTGGATAGCATATGCAAAGTAAAAATAAACCTCCCTCCTTGCTTTGCTCCATCTACAAAAATTAGCTGTAAATGAATCACAGACTTAAACATAAAAAGTAAAGCGGTGGAAATAGAAGAAAATATACAGCAAAGACATCTCAGATAGGGACACAGTGGGTACAATCCATAAGAAAAAAAGCAGTGGCCCCCAGTGCAATCTGCCAGTATTCCCACCCTCATAGGATCTGCCTTTTTGTGAGAGTGGTTAGAGCAGAGATTTGCTTCTTTCTGAGCGAATGCAGGCGAGCTGATCAGACATCATGCCTGTGATTACATTACCTGACATTGTAATTACCATCTTGCTTGCCATCTTGGCATATCTGCCCTCTGTGTTTGCATGAGCTTATGTTGCAAAGACCAACATCACCAGAAAAGGAAGGTGGCTTCTGGCCAGCACCAGCATGGAACCAAGACCCTCAGCGGGCAGCCCCAGATGAACTGGATTCTACAACAACCTGGGGAAGCTTGGAAGAGGCTCCTTCCCTGGTCAAACTTGCAAATCAAACTCCAACCCCAGCTGGCACCTTGACTGCATCATCATGAAAGAAAGTGAAGCCCAGCCAGGCTGTGTTCTTGCTCCCAATGCACAGAAATGGTGACTGTATTAGTGAGGGTTCTCCAGAGAGACAGAACAATGGGATAATGAGAGAGAATTTACTAGGGGAATTGACTTACATGATCACAAGGCTGAGAGGTCTCATGACAGTCTAGCTGCAAGCTGGAGAATCAGAGATATTGGTAGCATGGCTCAGCCTGAGATTAAAAGACTCAGAACCGAGGAAACCAACAGTGCAGCCTCAAACTGAGGCCAAAGGCCTGAGAGCCTCTGATAGGCCCATGGCGCAAGGTTCAGAGTCCAGAGCCTGAAGAACCTGGAATCCTGATGTCTAACAACAGAAGGAGAAGGATGTCCCATCCCGGGGTGGGGGGCAAAGAGAGACGGAGGGGAGGTGGGAGGGGAAGGAAGAAATTGAGAGAAAGAGAGAGAACAAATACCCACCTTTCATTTTCCACCTGGGCCCACAGCCATTCCAATGGTGCCACCCGTGTTGAGGGTGGATCTTTCTCTCTTGGTTTATCAACTCACACACCATTCTCCTCTGGAAACACCTTCCAGACAGGCTCAGAAACAGTGCTTCCTCGGCCATCTAGGCATCCCTCTATCTAATCAAGATGACACCCAAAATTAACCATCACACTGAGAAAACAGGTGTGTGTCCTTTTAAGCCACTAAGTCTGTGACCATCTGTTACATGGCAACAGATACCTAATGCAGTCAGCTTGTTTCTGGACAGCAGCTTGGACTCTGTGTCAGGGTTTTAACAGGAGAACAGCCTTTGATTCTGCAGTTCCACTGCGGGAATCTGTCCTCAGGAAAAGCAGAGGCAGTTGTACCAAAAGGCGCACACAAAGATACCTGTCAGAGTTCCCTAGTCAGGGAAAAACATCTAACACAGCAGGGACCTACTATGTGCCAGGAGCTCTGTACATGTGATTTCACATAAGCCTCACAACAATGCTACTCTAGTAACAGCATCCCTATATTACATACCAGCAAATGCAGCCTCCGAGAGAGGAAGCAGCTCACTCAAACCCCATCAGACAGGGCTCATTAAATGCTCAGCCCAGTATCTGGTACAAGCATGGTGCTCAATAGATCACATAGCATTAAGAATCATTCAGCTTCCAGCTGCAGAAACCTACTCCCAAATATTTTAAGGCAAAAAAGGCTCATGGAATCAAGGGGCGTTCGGCAGTGCGGCTGGCTCCAGGCATGGCTGAACCTGTAACAGGAACCTAGAGGCCACGCCTGCAGATGCCCAGTGGTAACTAAAAGCAGGATGAAGCTGGCACCTCTGCCTTCACTTTAGATGTCTCCCTCACTGCCTTAAAACTTTAGGTCTGATCCCTCCTCAGCTCTGCAAGTAGGCAAGTAAAGAGTGTCTGTTATATATACAGGGTTTCCTAGCACTAAATGTACCTGACCTATTTCATCCCCTTTCATGACTGAGGACAGCAAGGTAAGAGTCACTAAAGCAATTTTCAGGATTTGCAGGGACACTCAATTGCCAGGTTCTGACGTACCCTGGAGTGATGCCTAGAGGTCTCCAGCCACTGTGCTACACCTGTAATCACCTCAGGTACCAGGAAAAGCAGACCCTCACAGACCACCCGTGATGAGGTCAGCCCTGAAGTGGGAGCAATCACCCCAGGATGGGAACTGACACTGCCTCTCTAAGCAAGAGCCATCATCATCTCATGATGGAACTGAATAGCCCCCTCAAGCAGTGAAGTCTCTCCAGGACCATGATTTGACCAGAGTTGCCCACAATGCCAGCTGTATGAATCTCTCCAGCTACACAAACCCCAAGCCTTGCCTTGGTCCCCTTTTCTATACAATCCTATAGTTTCCGTCAGACAGACCTTGAATCTCTCTGTGCTTTCCAGCATGTCCACGCTGGTTCAAGTTCCTTTTCATGCCCTTCACCATTGCACATCTCCTTGACTGAGATTATGGGACAAGTGCCCAAGCCGGGTCCGTTGGGACCCTCAGAGCCAGGGCTCTTGCCCTAAAACTCTGGTAATGTATCCAGGAGCAGAAAGCATTAGGGCTCTGTCTATACCAATCAAGCAAGCTCAGCTTGCTTCTGTTTCTCAGGCTTTCACCACATGGCAGACAAAAATCCCAGATTTGTCTTCTCCTGGCCTAAAAGGATCCCTCTCCCAAAATTCACAGACTACTCCCAGAGAAGGCTCTGATTGGTCCTGTTTGGGCCACACCCCTTTTCTGAAGTTATGTGCTAGGAAGTTGGGGCTCTGTGACTGGCTATTCTGGGGCACGTGACACCCTCCCAAAGGCATGATGCTCATGACTGACAGCCCCACCTAGGACCACAGATGCAGGGCAGAGTGTTCCTTAAGGAAAGAATGTACAGAGAGGATCGAGTTGGCCACTGTATTTAGTGACTGTTCCTCCAGCATGAGCACGGAGAGGTGAAGACTGCAGTCAGCTCGGAGCATGAATCTTTTCCAGCACACACACCTCATTTCCCACCTCTCACTCTAACCTTTTCAAGCTTCAGAGCAGCTCGAGAGATGAGGACTGAAGGCTACCAGAAAACAACTCTTCCACCTGACAGCATGCAGTAAAAAGCCACTGATAAAAGGGCCCTGATGAACACCAGCCAGCTGGATGCAAAGGTCAGAGCCCAGCAGAGCTAATGTGCCCCTCAGGGCCACACTCGCTGCTGGAGGGCTGTGGACAACATCAGCGACATAGCCAGACTGCTGAGACTGAGGGCACCAGCAGCTCTCCACAGTGAAAAAACTATTAAGATGGTAAGGCTTAGTGAGTACTTCCTGTGTAGCAGGCCCCAACCTAGATACTTAGCTCTATGATGAACTGCCCTATGCACATGTGCTATCAGTATTATCAATTTATACCAGGAAAACTAAGGCCCAGAGGGAGACAGAGGACCTTGGCCAAAGGCAGACCATCTTGACCATGGTATTATATTCATCTCTGGGCCACATGACCCATGGCTGGAACCAGTACAAACCAGCCCACAATGGACCTGCAGAGGGTGTTGACTGCTGCCCTCTGATCCTCAACCCAGGGCCACCTCAAGACTGAGCACTGTGGAGACAGAGCTCTAAGGAGAAGGGACTCGGAGTGTTCTCTCTGTGCTCTACTCTCCCAGGTTAGGGTTAGGTCCTGCCTGATGGTGCTGCCTATCCATCAAGGGGGCAGCCCTCATGAAAGGACTGGCTGCATTATTGTGGGAGTGGGTCAGTTATCCCAGGAGTGGGCCCTCCTAAGAGAGATCAACGCCCTCTTGCTCTCTTCCTGTGCTTGTACCCTGTGGCCCTTCTACCTGTTGCCATGGGTGACACAGCAGAAAGGTCCTTGCCAGATGCCCGCACTTTGACAGCAGACTTCCTGGCCCATGGAACTGTGAAGACTGCACTTCTTTTCTGTCTAAATTCCTACTCAGTCACATTCTGCTATAGCAACACAAACCAGGTTAAGTCAGCAGCAATGTGAACAAACCCAGGCAGCCCTGTCACACACACACACACACACACACACACCTCTTGGTGCTGATGGCCCTGGGCAGTCATCTTTCCCCAGGGAGGGTGAGAGTGGTCATATGACATAAGATTGGGGCCTCCACCTTCTAAGGGGGCTGTCCCTTGCTGGCTTTGATGAAACAAATAATGTCCAAAAAAAAAGAAAAGAAAAGAAATTGGCTAACAAGCTTCTGAGCCAGAAGTGGATCCACCCTCAGTTAAGCTTGAGATAACATCCTAGCTCAAGCCAATCCCCCACTTGCAACCTAACAAGACCCTGAAGGAGAGGACCAGCTAAGCTTCCCCTAGTCTCCTGACCTGCAGAAACTTCAAGGTAATAAACATGTGTTGTTTAAAGCTGCCAGGATTGTGGTGATATTGATACGCAGCAACAGGAAACTAGAACAGTATCTGTGTGACCTTTAGCAAAGCACTTGACCTCTCTGGGCCTCAGTTTTCACATCTGTAAAAATGGGGGTGAGGATGATCATGATATTTATTCCACAGGGTTGATGGGAGGATTAAATAAACTCATCGGTGAGCAGTGCTGGGCACTGTATGCATCATGGACATATTAATTCTTACAACTCACACAGCACCTGCTGAGTGCCAGGCCATGTGCTGGGCCAGGGGAACAGAATGGTGAGAAAAGCACGTCTGCTGCTCCTCAGCTCATGCAGGGGCCACTTTCCCAGGTGGGATGCGTCCCCCAGAAGGGGTGGGACCAGAGGTGTTTGCGGATGGTGCATGTCACAAATTCCTCTCCATTTCTTCCTCCGATGGTCATGAGGAAGACTCAGGCTGATGCTAGAGCAAAGCCCCTTCACAGCCAACACTTGTCATTTCCTTCTGGGGTGGAGCAGGCAGGAGCCTCCAGGGCTGACATGGGCACAGGCACTTCCAGAAGAATCTCTTGTCCCTGTCCTGACTCCATGATACTCATTTTCACAGCCACCTTCTCTTTGTAGCTAGAAAGAGTGGTTCTTCATTTCAGTAGCACAGAGAGTTCTTTTAGATGTCACTTTAACCAAGTGAGTTAATCGAAATGAAAATATTACATAACACTAGTCATCTAAATTTTGGCAAAAATCATGAAGGAGGCATTTGGGGGCAGATTTTAGAAAGTATATCTATTAGGGCCATGCTGTTCAAAATGAGAGCCACTGGTCCCGTGTGGCTGTTTAGTTGTAAATTAATTTGAATTTTAAGAATTTAAAATGTAGTAGTTTGTAGTACATATGCTGTACAGAACATGCATTCTATAAATACTAATTAAATGGAGAAATAAATTCCTTAGCATTTAATCTCTATCAAGCATGGAAAACAAACATCCAGCAAGAAGACATAGAGAACCTCGTGTTTTAAGAAAAATGGGCAAAATTGTATGCATCTGCAGAATGTTTCCATAAGCAAACCATGCACTGGCAGGACCAGGCAGGGCCTGGGAGTGCTGGAGTTAGGGGCCTCTGGTCTGCAGCAAGACATTAGTGAAACAGAAGGAGGCTCTATATTGAAGATACATATCTACATATACAAGAAGTCAGCCTACTTTTCTTCAGTGGGCCAGAGAGTACTACAGGCCAGAGCATGGACAGGCCAGCCCCTCACCCCTCCCATCACACCAGGCAAGTACCACTGCAGTCGTAAATGAATGCCCCTGCCTGGGCTCCAGTAAGCCCTTATCACATTTACAAATAAACATAATATGGCCAGAGGGCCATGGCTTGCCAGCCCCTCATCTGTATGAATTCTTCAAGGACTATTGTTTAAGGACAGCAGGAGAAGAAAGGGAAATGTGTTTGTGGAACAACTAGTATATGCAGGCACCAAGGCAGACTGTTCCATTCAGTCCTTAAACAACTCTGACAGGTAGGTGGGCATTATTATCCCCATTTTAAAGATGAAGGAAACTGAAGCTCTGAGAGATTAACCTGCCCAAATCACATGGCTGGTAACCTTGGGAAAGAGCCAGAATTTGAATCCAGGACTCCAAGGCCTGGGCCTTAGTGCCCACGCCAGGCTGCCTCCCCTGGGAATCTCATTCCAGGTTCCTTAGCTCCCGTGTGACCTTAGACCTGACCTCTTCGCTCCACACACAGCCCTTTATCCATGAGCATGAATCACGGCCCAGCGATCAATCAGCCTGCAGTCCCTTCCTGCCAGTCTGGCTCACTGAACTCCTCCACCCCCGCCTGAGCTCTCCTGCCCTCTCTCTCTGTGGAGTTCTGCACTGCTCTGTCTGGAACACATTTGCCAAGCTGGGAAAGAAGAAATGGAAAGTTTTGTTTTTGCACAAGCTACCCTTTTCACCCATGGCTAAAATTCCCCCAAAGAATGGTAGTCACGTCCAAAGTTATATAAGTCAAAATGGCAACTTAGTCCTCCTTCAGCCAAGAGGCATCAAGCTTGTACCCAGGGCCGGCAACTGGCTAGTGACCAACTAGGGAGTGGTCAGACAAAGTACAGCCTCGTCCAGAAGCCAGTGGAAGTAAGCATGGCCCTTGTAGGTACACAGAGATCCCTTATTTCAGCCCGGCAAGGAAAGGGGGAGGACTGTCCAGAGGAGGCTGAGTTTGAAGGATGCGCAGAAATTTATTAATAGGCAAGTCAAGAAGAACAGGTCTGCACACAACCAAAAGCCCGGCATGGATGGCAGAGCAGGAGTGAGAAGGGGCCGTGTGGAAGGTCTGTGGAGGTTTGGTCACCCCCACCCAGGCAAGTAATTTTGCATCTCTGAGCCTCAGTTTTCTGACCTACAAAACGGAGCCAGTCTTGCTACCTCCCCCTGAAGGTGGCCAGGAGAATTCGAGATGATGTATGTCAGAATGCAGCAGGCACCCCACCCTTGAGGCCTGAATCTGCCACCTGTGGTTGGGACCAGCTGGATTCGAGGACTCAGGCAATGCAATCTCAGCTCCAGGCAGAGATCTGGAAGTCAACCCTGGAAGATCCGAACCATCCACTAGCCCTCAGCTGCCCTGTATCAATTAGATTTGGTTTCCAAAACGTTCCCAAGATGAAAGGAGCTGCCGGCAAGCCATATTATCAAAGTGTATTTGTGAGATCTGAAGGCTCACGGTGTATCATCAGTCGGAAAAAAGAAACATGTGAGTTGGAGGGAGAAAAAAGAGAACAAAAGATCACAAAAGCCAGGATCAGAATGACCCTCCAGTAATCACCTCCACTCCTGCTTTTGAGGGGAGGGGTGCTGGCAGGGAGGCAGGCGGAGTGGAAATTACTGAATAAGCCTGCCCTACCATTCCCATGGCGAGACTGACGCTCAGTAGGGCTGTCCCAGGCCGCACAAGGTGGGATTCAATCCCAAGTCTGCTCAAGTACAGGTCCCAGACTCAGCTCTGATCTCCCCTAGGCCACTGAGGTCTTTTCTGAACCTGATTCCTGCAGCCCATTCCCCAGCTACAAAGTCCAGTGTTTCCAACCACATATTCTTGGAAGTCCTCACTCAGTGCAGCTACAGCACCCAGAGGACTCTCAGAAACAAGCAAGAAAACATCCCTGAGAGATGGTCTCTTGTCATCCATCTCCTCACTACTTTCTTGAATGTCAAGGCCACAACTGCACAGGAAATTTCAAGGTACCACTAAAAACAGGCGAGGACAGCTCTGCATGAGAAATTCTCTGGAGCTTCACTCTACATTCCTCACCATGAAAAAGAAACCTGGTCAAATAAACTGAGAAACCTCAATGCTTTATTCCTGTCATTTCACCCACACAGGGCTGAACATAGTTTAAAAAGTCATCCGTTCTATGCGTCACCACACAGCTCAAAGGGAAGTTACAGTTGTTTGAACAAATTAACTCATTATTTTTGTTCCTTGTGGGATCAACACAGCCTCATACAGTGCAAAGAGCAGGGGTAGAATAGCTAAAATGGAATCAGTCCAACATTTATCACATTTATTTTGAGTAAGTACATTGTGTTACATTCATTCCATAAAATACAGCATCATACTGCAATGAAAATGAATGAAACTCACTGGACACAGCATTGATTCATTTTTTTATAATATTGAGGAAAAAACTCCAAACACAAAAAGAAGACACGTAGTAGATGCTATTTAAAGTCTGAACCAGTCAAAACTTAAAACTATATTGTGTGGGTGCCTGTTTAGACAGTTATACTCTAAAGACAGGAAAATAACCAAGTATCATAGAAGGAAGGATGGTGGTTATATCTAAGGGAGAGAAGTAGGAATAAACAGGGGCCTCTTGAACTGGTTAGGAATTAATGAGCATTTGCTTTATAACTACCTGTTATTGGGTAAATACACATTTATCATGGGTGTTATATGAATGCTATATTTCAATGTTTAAAAATGTCTTTAGGAGATTGCAAATTAATACTTCAATAAAATACTACTAGACACTTGAAGAATGGCCAAAATTGAGAACATTGAAGATCCCCTTGTTTTCTGGTGGCATTGCAGAATGGCATGGCCATTCTGGAAGAGAGTCGGGCAGTTTCTTACAAACTAAACACACCCTTACCATACGGTCTAGCAATTGCGCTTCTTGGCATTTATTCAAGCAACTTGAAAATTTATGTCCACACCAAAGCCTACACACAGATGTTCATTACAACTTCATCAGCGATTGTGAAAACATGAAGGCAACCAAGATGTCCTTCAGGAGGTGAATGGATCAACTGTAGTACTTTCAGACAAAGGGACATTATTTGACCATAACAAGATATACAAGAGACATAAATACATATGACTAAGTCAAACAAGCCAACCTGAAAAGCTACATGCTCTATGACTCCGTTTATATGAATCCTGGAAAAGGAAAAGTGTAGAAACAATGAGATCAATTACTGCCAGAGGTTAGGGGAAAGGCAGTGCTGACTGGCAGAGCTCAAGGGATTTTCAGGGAAGTGACATTGTTCATATGATGACAAAATGGTGGATACATGTCACCACACATTGGTCCAAATCTTAGAGTATACAGCACCAAGAGTGAACCTGTGTGGAAACTACGGACTTCAAGTGGAAATGATGTGTCAGTGTAGGTTCATCAATTGTAACAAATGGGCCAGAATGGTGGGTATCATTAGGGGAGTTGGGTGGGGAGAAACCAGGGAGCATACGGGAAATCTCTGTATTTTCCACTAAAACTGCTCTAAATATAAAGTTCATTAATGTTTCTAAATGTGTTAAGAAGGAAAGAAAATGGAAGGGAAGAAAAGAATAGGATTTGGGGGCATATAACTTCACCTCTGTGTTCCTCATCTATAAATTAGGATCAATAGCATTTCACTTGCAGAGTTGTAGGAAGGACCACAGCAAGAAAGTAAATAGTACAACCAGGACATGAGTTCATATCCCAATGTCATTAGCCCTTTACTTGACTGGGGGAAAAAAATCTGTGCCCTAGCTTGAAGGGAATGGATTCAGTTTAATTAAAATGGAGGGCCAGGGATTTAGCTCAGTGGTTCCAGTGCCTGCCTTGCAAGCACAAGGTCCTGAGTTCAATCTCCGGTACCCCCCCCCCGAAAAAAAAGGTTAAAATGGAAATAGAAAGCAGATAGGAGACCCAAAGGGGCACAAGACACAGAAACAAACAAATAAAAAATTATGGCAAGGCATTCCAGAGAGTGAAAGGTTCATGAAGAAAATACCTCAAGGGAGATGTGCATTAGTCTCCTACCACCGATACCACCCACATCACATTCCCGCCAATCTCCATATTCACAGGTGATGCGCCCCTCTCCTGACTCCCAGCAGACTGAACAGGGATCCTATAAGAAGCACTAGGAGGCAGGAGGAGGGAGGGAGAAAGCTAAAAAGGGACACAGCTACTCAAAATCTCCCACCAGCATGAGTCCTCCCTAGGGCTCTCCCAGGGTGACATAGGGAGAAGGAAAACAGAGCTTGTGACAACTGGAAATATTTATTATTCTCCCAAAGCCAGGTACAGGAAAAGAACAGGGTGAATTCTCCGGCTCATCTCAAAAGAGAACACTTTGATCTTGGTCTCAGCAGATAGCTAAAATCACCTTCTCCCTGCTAAGAAGGTGGGCCTCAGTGGCGGTGTCTCTGATATTGCCTTTCCCCGACAGCAACCAGCTCAGCAGTGCCTCCAGCGGTGTCCAACTGCATCTCCAGGCTCTGCTGCATTCTGCAGAGTCACTCAGCCCTTCCTGTGTGGCAGCGGGAACAACTGTAACAGCCAGGAAAGGCCCTTCTCTCGGGGAGCTTATAGTCTAGCACAAGACACAGACAACGAACAAACACAAACTAATGCACATGCATTCGAGAGAGGGAAATGTTCATGAAGAAAATATAGCAGAGTGTATGACTGAGAGCTGCAGGCAGCTGATAGTTTGGGCAGGGAAGGGCTGGCCAAGCAGGTAGTGTTGAAGTTATGAACTGTAAGATGAGAAAGAGCCAGTTGTGAATTTGGAAGCTGAGCTGGGAACAGGCATTTTGGCCCGAGGAACAGCAAATAAAGAGGACTTGAGGCATGCATAAGCTTATACCACACATTACTCTCCTAAGTTTCACAAACTGGGTGGCTTAAACAATAGACATGTTTTCTCTCATGGTTCTGGAGACAGGAAATGCAAAATCAAGACATCAGTACCACTGATACCTCTGCAGGAGAATCTTCCATGGCTCTGTCCTAGCTCCTGGTGGTAGCAAGCAATCCTGGGTATTCCCTGGCCTGTAGTCACATCAGTCTGCTCTCTGTCTCTGTTATCACACTGCCTTCTTCTCTCTGAGCCTTCTCCTTTTTCGATAAGGACAACAGTTAATGGACTTAGAGCCCATCCTAAATCCAGTATGGTTCCTTCTCAAGATCCACAACTAATTGCGCCTACAAAAACCCCATTTCCAGCTAAGGCCACACTCAGAGGTTCCAGGTAGACGTGAATTTTTAGAAGCTAGCGTTCATTCCACTACATACCCTACGCTGTACAACTGACACACCACAGCACGTCACCTGCAAGTCCTACGAGGGCCACAGCAGGCCATGGAGGACACAAGGGAGGGCCTGGGTTTCCCCAAAACCCTTCCCAAGAATGGCAGCAACAGGTGCTCCCCACATCCCCTCAGCCTTATCATTTCTGTGCTCACCGGCTTAACTTCTGGCTGATGGTACCTGCCTTTCTTGGCTTGAAAGAGCCACTCTGTTCATATATGCCAGACCAAAGACTGAAGCCCTGAAATAATCACTGTGGAGAGTCTGTGTATGGATATTCCAGCACCCTCGCCCCTCCAGAGGGCTATCTCAGAGACACACGTTTTATACTGCAATCAAGAGTTATCCAATAAATTTAAGCTCTAAAACCAAAAACTTTCATGCACTACTGCTGATGGGAATGCAAAATGGAATTAATAAAGGGAAACTAGTTTGACAGTTCCTCAAAAAGTTAAGCACATTCAGGCTGGGAATTTAGCTCAGTGGTTCCGGCACCTGCCTTGCAAGTGCAAGGTCTCAAGTTCAATCCTGAGTTTGATCCCCAGTACCAAAAAAAAAAAAAAAGTTAAACAGATTTACCACAGGACCTAATTATTCCATGTCACAAAAAATTTAAAAAGAAAGAAAATAAGTACTCAAACAAAATATGCATGAGTGTTCATAGCAGCATTGTTCATACTAACTAAAAAGTGGAAACACTCCATGTGTTCATGAGCAGATGAATTGATAAACAGAATGTGTCAGTCCATGCAATGGAATAATATTCAGCCCTAAAAAGGAATCAAGCACAACATGAATGAACCCTGGAGGCAGGATGCTCATTGAAGTAAGCCAGGTACATGGACCAGGGATTTAGCTCAGTGGCACGACCCCTGCCTCGCAAGGGCAAGGTCTTGAGTTCGATCCCCGGTACCCCCCCCAAAATAAATGTGCACATTGAGGTGATACTCTTAAGTGACATAAACAGGACACACATGTGTAAATATCAAATAGTTTCTCTAGTGTGAGAAACCGAAAGTATAAATAAGGACTAAAAGCTATAATAGATAATGTGAAATAGGAAGAAAAGGGGCAAAGGGGAACGGGAAGTGGGAGGGGTAGGGGAAAGGAAAGAAGGGAATGGAATGTGAGAAAATGAAAAAATGGAAACAAAGTCTTTGTTAATAGGGAGGGGTGGAGGGGTTGAAGGGAGGGCAAGGGAAATGAGGAAAAAAATAAGAACCAAAAGAGATTATGTAAAGGTGCAAATTTCCACTGATTAATGTCATTATATTGTATACCTAAAATGTACCAATAAAATTAATTATAAAACAAAAGAAGCCAGGTACAAAAGGGATAGGCATGGTGCCTGTGGTCATTTCATTATTCATACTGTCCCACATTTGACCAATGACAGCTCCTTTGTGTCTTTACTTTTAAATAAATGTTTCACTGCATAGTCCTCTAACTTGGTTTTTATTGTCTAATAATACAACTTGGGGAAGTGAGTGAAGACTCTTAGAGATTTCCAGAAGCAGAGGGGGACAGCTGCTGCCTGAATTTCCCCATGCTCTATGCTCTATGTCATTCCTTCTCACCGCCATACTGCAACCTTGGCATTGTATCAGTATCTAAAAAATTAGAAAATTAAGTTTCAAAAAAAGTAATGGCCCAGGCACCTAGCATGTGTAAGCTCTTTGGAATTAGGTACAGAAAAAAATATATGATTAATCACCACCGAGCTGGGGATCTGAACCAGCTCTGAGCATCTGAACACAGATATCAGGCCTTTCCCCATAGAACCTGGAATCATAGAGGCAGCCACTGTGCATGTAAAGCTGCTCCTAGAAGCCAAAGGGAGACAGGGGACAGAATTACAATCACCTGCTTTCAGCTGTCCAGAGGGACAAGCTCTGTGTTCAGGAGGACAGTCTCCCAGGGCTGACAGAAAGCACATCAAGCATTTGGTAAATGCACAACCTTTGCAGAAAAGGCCATTGTGAATAACTAAGCTAATAATAATCATCTGATAGCAATTTCCTACAAGCTGCTTTCCTACCTCACATCTGGCAGTTTGTCAGCCTTCCCTCTACTGCACACATGATTTGTCATTAGTCTAGGCAGTGGGAGTAAGGGACAGTCCAATGTCCTAAGCCTGCACCTTAACTCTTACCTCACCAGCCCAGGGGAGGTTCTCAAAAGGAAAAACCTGTGAGAGGAGTCAGAAAGGACCTCTCACTCTGAGGCTCCACACAGCATCACCGGGGACATGTCAGGGTCCCAAGTTTGCATTCCAACTGAGCAAGGGACATCACCTTTCTGAGTGCTTCTCACATCAACCACCCTTCATGGCCCTGCAAAATAACATCAGCTTTCTTCCTCCTGATTCCACTCACATTTGAATGTGTTGCAAACCACACCAAAATCAGTGTCAGCAACCACAGCCCTTCTCTTGTGCTCAGAGATTCTGTGAGCCAGGGTCTTGGTCCACTCAGGCTGCTATAAAAGAATGCCATCAACTGGGTGGCTTATAAACAACAGAAATTTATTCCTGTTAGTTCTAGAAGCTGAGAAGTCCAAGATCAAGGATCGGACAGATTCTGTGGCTGGTGAAGGCCCGCTTGCTGGTTTTCCCTTTGTTCCCACGTGGCAGAAGGATGAGGGAGCTCTCTGGGGCTTCTTTCACAAGGGCACTGACCCCATTCATAAGGGGTCCACATCCAAAAACCTTTTCTCCAAACACCCTCATGCGGGGAATTAGGCTTCCACATAGGAATTTGAGGGCTGCACAAGCATCCTGACCATGTAGCCAGGATTTGGCCAAAGCACAGCAGGGCTAGTTCCTTTCTGCTGCACATGTCTAGAAGCCTCAGCTGGGAAGAATCCAGCAGTTGGGGTAATCACAGCTGGGGGCTGAAGAGGTGTGTCCCGATCACACATTCCAAGCAGGTGTCTAATATGGGTCAAATTGGGTGAAGATGTGTTCAGTCCTAGTCCTGCAGCTGGGAATGTGATCCTACTTAGAAATAGGGTCCTTAATGCCATTTGTAAGTTAAAACAGGCTCATTGAGTTTGGATGGGTCCTGCCAGGGACTTAGCTCAGTGGTTCTGCTGTCTGCCTCACAAGTGCAAGGTCCCGAGTTCAATCTCTGGTACAAAAAAAAGAAAGAGAGAGATTGGATGGGTCCCAATCTAATGCCTGCTGTCCTTAGAAGAGGGAAATCTGGACACAGATACAGAAGACACAGGAAAGATGGTCATGTGCAAGAGGCAGAGATAGGAGTGCTATGTCTATAATCCAAGTGTTGCCGGAAGCTACAAAAAGCCAGGAGAGAAGCAGAGAAGTCATTGGGAGCAGAATGTTCATGTCTCCCTTACCCTCAAATTCCACTATTCTAAACCAGTGTGGCTGTATTTGGAGATGGGACCCTATGGAAGTAATTAAGATCAAATGAGGTCATAAGGATGGGACCCTAACCCAACAGGATTAGTGTCCTTATAAGAAACACCAAAGACCTCACTTCGTCTCGCTTTCTGCAAGTGCACAAAGAGGTCACATTAGCACACAGCAAGATGGCCACCTGCAACCCAAGGGGAGAGCCCTCACCAGACCCGAACCCTGATTGATCTTGGACTGCCAGCCTCCAGAACAGTGAGAAATTTTGTTGTTCAAGCACTCAGTCTATGGTACTTGTAACGGCAGCCCAAGGAGATCAAGACAGAGGCCATTCTTCTCTAATGTTTTCAGGTGGCACATGTTCCCTGCCAACACCCTGACTTTGGACTTTGGGCCTCCAGACCTTGAAAGAATAAATTCCTGTTGTTTTAAGCCACCTAGTCTATGGTATTTTGTGGCAGCAGTTCTAGTACTTTAATAATTCCATCATGCACTTTTCTCACACCTTGGAGTATGACTGCAGAATTGACTCTACCTGCCCTGCTCACCAGCGGGTCTGCATGGGTCTCTCCAGCATGCTGGTCTTGGATTGACAGGCTTGTTATGTAAATACTGGTCTCCCCCAGAGTGAGCATCCTAAGAGAACAAGAAGAAGCTGCACAACTTTTATGACCTAACCTGGGAGGCAACACAGTCACAGCCACCATTCTTTGAGGTTCACAGCTATCCTAGGTCCTCACAGATTCAAGGAGAGGATGGGAGGAGAGTGAAAGAATTGGTGGCCATTTTCAACTGCCATACTTCATATAGTGGATGGAAAAATGTACATCCAAAGAACCTCAGAATGTGACCTCACCTGGAAATAAGGGTCTTTGTAAGAAGACAAGGAGATGCACAGAGAAAGACACAGAGAAGGAAGCCACCTGAAGATGGAGGCAGATGGAGCCATGCTTCCCCAAGCCAAGGAGTGCCTGGGACCACCAGAAGCTGAAAGTTCTAAGAAAAGATTCTCCTCTAGAGTCTTCAGAGAAAGTGCAGCCTTCCCACACATGGGTTTGGAATTTCTAGTCTCCAGAGCTGCGAAATATTACATTTCTCTTGTTTGTTTTGTTTGTAGTGATGGATATTTAATAATCTCACACATACTAGATATGGGTTCTCACACATACTAGATATTAGCCCTAATTTGTCTGGTTTTAAGCCACCAAATTTATGGCACTCTGCTGTAGGAAACTACTATACCTCCCAGTGCACCCACCCATGAAAGGGAGTGGGCATTTGGTAGATATGTGAGGGAGAACACAATATACAGATGGGCAGACCTTGTGAGCTTCTTGGACCCACAGTTTAAGTGCTGTGGACTGAGGATAATTTGTCTATCTTTGATAGAGGGGCAACTATAAGTGACTTTTCAGTAAAAGCCCCCAACAAACATAGTACAATGGGTGATCAACATACAGGATCCATGTTTAAAATTTTTTTAATGTATTACAGTAAAAGACATTTGCCATTAATCCCCCTTAAAATACTCCCACTCACTTCCAACAACACACTGATCTCATCTTTCTGACCACTTTCTGAAGCATTTCTGGAAGTCTTCTTTTGTGAGTGTCTTTGTGTCATCCAACAGAGAAGCAGGCTTATAAAAACATTAGAGTGTGTCCGCTACCCTATTCACCATATTTAGCACTGTGTAGCTTCTGGCTTTTCCCCAAAGTCAAAATGACCAAAAAAGGTAAACATTTTGAATCAATGCTGGACATAGTGACAGCCATGACAGCACCACTAAAGACGCTCAAGAAAAAAGACTTCTAGAACTGCTTCATAAAGTGCAAGAATGATAAGATATCTTGAGGGAGACTGATAGAAATGTGTCTTTTACTGTAAGAAATTTTAAGTATTTGTCATATTTTTTATCACACTACATATGTATAAAACAGGACTGCCCCATAGACCTTTCTGTGATGATGGTGACTATCATCCTATATCTGCACTGTTCCATACAGTGGCCACCAGCCACATGTGGCTACTACTCCCTGGAAATGAGGCTGGTTGAGTGAAAGAAAAACTGAATTTTTATTTAATCATTTAATTATTTAATTAACTTTTATTTATTTTAATTCATTTACATTTAAATTCAAAGATCACCTGCAGTTAGAGGCTATCTTATTGGACAGCATGGCTCTCAAGAGCTGAACTACCTCCTCTTCCTCATAAAAGCCTCCTGTAAGACGAAGAAAATGGATGCCTACCAAAGCGACAGGGGAGATGCCCTGCAGTGAGACCAGCACTCAGGAGCTATGGACCATGGGGAAGTTACTTAACCTCCACGCTGAGTTCCTCAATACATTTGGGCAGACCAAGCATGACCTGTGATGCTGAGTCTGCTTTCCTCCACCCTCTCTGCATATCCTGAACATACCTCCTTGCTCCCTTCTTTCATTCAACAAATCTTTGCTGAGCTGCTGCCAAGGCCACATCATCAATCTAGCATCCTATGCTAAGCAAATGGGCAAGACTCTCTGCCCTGCTGAATCTTACATTCTGATGGGGCAGATAGACAATAAGCACATACATAGGTAAAATATCTAGCTAGGCGTGGTGGCACAGGCCTACATTCCCAGCACTCTGAGTGGCTGAGTTAGGAGGATCACAAGTTCAAGCCTAATCTGGGCAATTTAGGGCCTTAGCAAGAAATTGTATCAAAAATAAAAAAGGACTGGGTTCAATCTCCAGTATTAAAAAAAAAAAAATTGCTGGGTATGGTAGCGTGCGCCTGTAATCCTAATACTTGAGACGTTGAGGCAGGAGGGTTGCTGAAAGCTGGAGGCCAGCCTGGGCTACGTAGTGAGTTCAAGGCCAGCCTGAACTACATACCAAGACCCTGTCTCAAAAAATAAAAATAAAAATAAGTACATGAACAAAAACAAGCAACAACAAAAATGGGTAAAACATCAAGTCTGACAAAAGGTGAGAAATGTTATAGAGCAAAATAAATTAAAAGGGACAGGGAGTGCCTGGGTAGGGAAAGACTGTTGTTTCAAATAGACACAGTGGTAGTGGCATAAAAATAGACCTATAATGGCCTGGAGATTTAGCTCAGTGGTTTCGCCACCTGCTGCACAAGCACAAGGACCAGAGTTCAATCCCCGGTACAAAAAAAAAAAATAGACCTATAACCAATGGAATAAAATAAAGGATAAGGAAATAAATCCACACAACTACAGCCACCAGATTCTTGAAAAGGGCCTAAAAATATACAGTAACAAACAATGCTGGGGAAACTAGATATCCACGTATAGAAGACTGAAGCTACAGGTTTAACTCTGTACAAATATCAATTCAAAGTGGATCAAAGATCTAGGTACAAGACCTGAAACTTTGAAGAAAACACAGGGAAAACACTTCAAGTCATAGGCACAGGACTCCAATGATAGAGAAAATAAGAAGGAGAATCAACAAATGGAACTGTATCAATTTAAAAGCTTCTGGGCAGCAAAGAAAACAATGGGGCAAAGAGACAATCTACAAACCGGGAGAAAATCTTTGCCAGCTACTCTGCCAACAAAGGATTAATATCCAAAAAGTTCAATACCTAAAAGACAAATAACACAATCAATAAATGGGTAAAGGAATTAAATAGTTTTCAAAAGTAATACAAATGGCCAATGAGTATATTTTTTTTAAATGTTCAACATCTTTAGCCATTAGAAAAATGGAAATCAAAACTACAGAGAGATTCCAGCTCACCCCAGTCAGAACAGCTGTCGTCAAGAATGCAAAAAACAATAAATGCTGGTGAGGATGCAGGGTAAAAGGAACTCTGGGTAAAAGGAACTCTTATACATTGTTAAAGAGATGTAAATTAGCATAGACATTATGGAAATCAAAATACTAAAAGCGGAGCTATCATTTGATCCAGCTATTTCACTTTTAGGTACATCCTGAAAAAATTAAAGTCATTGTATTATAAAGATGCCAGTATTAAAAATCCATGTTTATCATGGCACAATTGGCAATAACCAAGACACAGAACTAGCCTAGGTGCCAGTCGGTGAATTAATGAATAAAGCAAATGTGGTATATATACACAGTGGACTATTACTCACCCAGCAAGAACAAAATCATGTCACTTGCAGGAACTTAAGATCATCATGTCAAACAAAATAAGCCAGACTCAGGAAAACAACTACCTATCACATTTCCTTCAAATGTGGAATCTTGAGAAAAGAAAAAGAGAGAGATGACACAAAAGTAGAAGGGAAACTATTAGAGAAGAGGAAGAGAATAGGGAGAGGGAACGGCTTGCAAGTTGAAAATGTAACAAGAGGGATAATGGAGGTAGAAATGATCAAAGTATGTTATATGTATGTAGGAATCTTCCAAAACAAAACCCACTATTCTGTATAATAATATGCACTGATTATGAACGAATGAATAGGATGGTCTGGGAAGGTATCACTGTAAAGGCTGAGCAAAGATCTGGAGAACATGAGAGAACAGAGCAAGGCAGCTGGTCATCTAGGGTTGAAGCATCTCACACCGATGGAACAGCTGGTGCAAAGGACTCGGAGGGGACCAGGGCTGGGGTGGGAGAGGCAGCAACGTCAAGGAGGCTGCCAGAGGAGGGCAGGAGATGAGAGGAGGAGTGGGTGGTTGGGCAAAGGGTTGAATCAGGAGGGAAGTGATCTAATTTTTGTTTTTACAAGGTCATTCTACCTACTTTATTCTCACAAGTCTGAAGATAGAAATTCCCAGAAGTGGGAATGCCATCTTCCTCAGACCCTCCCCACCAGGGCAACGGCCCCTGGGGTTAATTCAGAGAGCCCTCGGTGAACTAGAGAGAGAACAAGACTAGACCTGGATCCCCAGATGCCCAGCTGGCTCTGTGTGTACTCTCCTGGGAGATTTCAGGAAATACAATCTGTTTCCTTAAAGATGCTTTTTTTTCTTATTTGTGTTGCTTGGTCACCCTATCAACTCCTGTATTTTATCAACAGTAACCGTGAAATTGAGGTTGACTCACTTCTGTTTTGAAAAGAGAAATCTGTTTAAAAGTAATTCGGGGGGGAAATTTAAATCCCCCTTCCACAGCTAAAGACTACAAGGAACTGAGCAAAAGAGAAAAAAGAAAATGCTGTGAGACAGTGGGAGACAGGGAAGAGAACCGGTGGGGAGAGCAAGCTAAGCAACAGAGAGACCTGGAAGACTCAGAACGTAGTTGCTCCCACAATGACTGCACCAGAAATAAAAAAGAGCCAACCTAATAGTCCAAGAAATTAATTTTGGTGGCTGCTTGAATACATATTAAATTTTGCAAAGCCATCTTTGCCTCTGTAAATGAAGAGGATTTGAACTAAGTACAAAACCAAGTTGTTCTGCTCTGGATAAAAAGCGAGTGATGCCAGAAACTGCATTATCAGTTTAATTTGATGTACATCTGGTGAACATTAACACACCTAAAGCAAATCAAAAGTCATGAGAAAATCACTAGGATAATCCAACACCTCAAGATCAGAAGTCCTGATCACACCATGTCAACAATAAGCTATGCTAATTTTAATTTAGAATATTATACTTTTTGGAAAATTCTTCTAAAAAAAAAAAGTAATTCGGGGGCACCAGCTGAGCCTATGAGTGTGCACACCCCTGCTCAGACAAGCATAGGCCTTGTACATGTGACCCCATCTCCTATGTGTTTGTATTTGTGTGTCCTTTGTACTGTGGCCTGTCGGTGGCCACAGCTGTGTTCTGCATGTGTCTGTGTGTGCACCAGTGTGAAGCCCGTGCCCAAAGGCTCCCTGTCCCAGGCACAGTAAAATCTGGGATTCACACACTGAATCAAAAGCACATACCCTGGCTACCTTCACACAGGTGTTTCCCACCGCCCCTCCCCAGGTTCACTCCCCTCCTGCCAGGCTGACTTCCACCCTGTCCACTCAGCACAGTGCTGCCCCAGAGGCTTTCCCTGGGTTTTTCCTTCTACATGGACTGGTCCCCGCCCTCAAACACCTGCACAGCCCACTCCTCCCTTCATGCAGCCTCTGCTCACCTTTTGTCATATCAGCCTAGCACTCCCAGGCCCTGCTATCACTCTCCATTCCCAAACCCCGTTCTCTACACACCCATCACAATCTGACACACCATTCCAGTATCATACATTTATTATCTGCCCTCTGTCCAACAGAACATAGGCTCCATGAAGGCAGGAAATTTGTCACTTTTCTTGTTTTACCCACACACACTTACAGTACAGTCTGATACACAGCAAGTACTTGAAAAATACATGTTAAGAACAAATGTGTCCCAGTGAAGCTTGGGGAATCTGCAGGTGCACTTTTGTGCACATCTGTCCTGGAACCTGCATGGACACATCTGGGACCTGTCTGCACATATCTGTCTGTCTGCCTGAATCTCTGTGTACAGCACATTAACATTCCTGGGGCGAGAAGGGGGAACCTGGGGTGAGTACAATACAGACGGCAGGAAAATCAGCCAACACAGGCAGCAGCTTTTGTAAAGGTGCACGAGGTAGCTTTGAGCACTTCAGAAACCTGCTTTCCTGGGTGTTGGAAAGATGCAACAGTGGTGACCACTCAGTGCTGTGCAAATGCCATTCAACTCTCTGGGACAAGGATAAAAGTTAACCCAGGCCTGAGGCCTCCTGTGGGCTCCCCTTCAGCCTGAGCTGTCTGCACCTCTGCACCAAAAGCCCCAGCACCCACAGACAAAACTCTTGGCAAAGGCCTAGTGGACATGAATGGGAGCTTTGAGATTCATGCTAAGGCCTCCAAAGACCTTTAGGTGCCTGCCACTTCCAGGCTTCGAGACACTCACAAATTTACAGTGTGACATTTGCATTGGATTTCATTTCCTGTTTAAGACTCCAGCTAAGACCAAGATTCTGGATTTGCCCTTACTGAATAAATGAATGAATAACTGCTAACTATTATACCAACAATAGCGAGTATTAGGAGTAGGGATAACAGCAGCAACAGTAATCATAAATGGCCAGCACAAATTCTACAAGACATTTAAAGAAGAATTATCACCATTACTCTCTAAACTCATCAAGGAAATTGAAAGGGAAGCAATACTTCCAAATTCATTCCTGGAAGCAAGTGTTACTTTGATTCCAAA
>NW_004624824.1:6070394-6146447 GCF_000247695.1 Heterocephalus glaber
ACATGTGTAAATACCAAATAGTTTCTCTAGTGTGAGAAACTGAAAGTGTAAATAAGGATTAAAATGAATAATTGATAATTTGAAATAGGAAGTAAAGGTCTCAAGGAGTAGGGAAAGTGGGAGGGGAAAGGAAAGAAGGGAAAGGAAAAATTATGAGAAAAGGAAAAAATGGAAACAAAGTATGTAAATAGGGAAGGGAGCACAGGTGAAGGGGAAAAAATAAGAACCAAGATACATCATGTAAAGGTACAAGTACCCAATGATAAATGTAAATGTACTGTATACCTAAAATGTACCAATAAAAGAATTTAAGAAAAATAAATAAATAAAAATAATAAATGGCCACCATAACAGTGGTTAACAGCACAGGCTCTGGAGCCCAACATTACAGGCTGGAATCCAGGCCTTACTGAGGTAGGATAGAAGAAAGAAGTAGCCAAAAAGAAGACAAGGAAATTGGGATTTGAAAATTGTACTTTGAAGAGAAACTGCAGCTTTGGGACACAAAAGTTACTCAAGCCCCTTTTCCTTCCAGAAAACTCATCGAAAAATAATTCCTAAAGGACTTAAAGACACAATATAGCTATAGATTGGGCTCTGGGCCTTTTTCACCTGTAAATTGTGCTTCCTTCATCCTCGGGGAAGCAGCAATATTAGCAGGCAGCATATCTCACTGCAAACACATGTGAATGGCTTGCACTCTGACACTGGCCACAGGGGCCAGTAGGAATACACATCCTAGATCACACATCTTGAAGACACGCCTAAGCTCTGGCTCACACCACACCTCTCTCTCTTGAGGGCCCACACCCTATTTCTTTGAGTGTGATTTCTGCCTGAGAAAACCTTTCCCATGCCTCTCACTGACTAGTCCTGAAAATTCAAGCTAAGAGTCTGTGAAACACCAGTCTATGTTTAGTGAGGGTTAAGTTCTTCATCTCAGCTTTGGGAATCTCTCAGCCCCAGTCCAATCAGAGAAAATAACTCCCAACCTGTTAGATTCCGATGTGCTAAATTCCTGGCCTCACAACATCGAGGATGAACCAAAGGAGGAAGTAGGAGAGTTTCATTGGAAATAAGAATAGCTCCTGGATTTTCAGGAGGGGTCCCAATGGATGGTCACTAAGACTCTTTGTTAAGAGTATTTTATACAGCAAAATCACATCGTGGGTACAACATGGGTCAAACTTCAATTAACTTATGGGATTATAAGTATAGTGGCTTAGCCAATATTAACAAGGGAACCAAGTCACGTAGCAAGGGTACATGGAAAGAACAAAGGCACTCCCAGAAATGGATTGGAGCATGAGTCCAGATGTGCTGGTCATCCACCTATGCATCTGATGCCTAGCTGGGCTCACTGGACCAGGCAGTGCTAATTACAGTATCATCTCCAGTTGCTGTTTATCTCTAGGGAGGCTTGCAGGCCTGGCTATTGCATCTCCATCTTGGGGCCTGGCTCTCTTCAGATTCGCCTCCAGCCACAATCTTGGTGACTTCTTCACAGAAATGATCTCTCTCTGGCAGCCTACTAATTTCTAACTTAACTGTCTATACTATGGTGACATTATCACTTACTAGCAGGAGCCTGGCCAGAGGCCTGAATTTGTCCCAGACTATCTAGATTCACTCACCATTTGCCATCAGGCATATGAGAAAACACCTGCATGTGCTGGTGCAGGCCTGTAATCCCAGCTATTTGCGAGGCTGAGACAAGGGCATCATGTGTTCCAGGACATCCTGGGCTACAGAGTGAGATCCTGTCTCAAAAGGGGGAGAGGGGGAGAAAGGGTACGAGAAACGCCTATAAAAACGGGGAAAAAATGAGTCTATAATTGGGCGGGCAGCCACTCTCCTCTATTGCACAGCAGCACTTTTAATTACAACAAGGAGAACAAAACCCTGTAAGTCTGGTTCTGTTCGAACTTCCCAGGCGCCAGGGCTGGGGGTGGAAGTTTCACTCTCAACACGAGGGAGCAAGAGAAATAGCTCTAAAAACCCTAATTTTCAAAGCTCTCTTTAAACTTCCAGCTTTCACCTGGGTGAGTTATTTAACTGCTGTAGATGATGAGTTCGGACACCCACCTGCAGAGGAGTCCTGGCCTAGGCTGGTCACCGCAGTAACCTGAGGCACGTCACAGCCGCCAAAACTTCGGCCCCGGCTGCCAGCCTTTCCGGCGCCTGGGAGGGCAACTAGGGCCCCACACGCAGGCGCAACCGAGACAAGTGGGCGTGACCACTGGGCGCTGCGAGGGGTGGTTCCGCGCCGGCGCAGGCGTGCTGTCATGGCGGTAGCTTGAGTCCGCGGCGAGGCTCTGGGTTAATCCAGGGTCGCGGCGGGTAAGCCCCTGGGAGAAACTGCGGGACGGGTTAAAGTACTGGAAGCCTTCTAGCACCGAACCTGGTTTTGAGATCCGGGCTGCCACAAACCTAAAGCCTAAATCCCAATCCCGTCTGAGCCTCAGTTTCTCCTTCTCCACGAGAATTTCGGGAAAGGGTTTTGTGATCCAGGCAGCCGCCCTCCTGGCGTCGGATTAAGCCTTGACTCCCTTTTGAGAGAGTAGTGCTTATCCCACAAGGGTGAGGTTCAGGGAGGCGGCGAGGCAGAAGGATCTGCTGTGGGGAAGGAGTCCCTAAAACCGACTCTGCGCGCAGTGGCCAGGCCAGCCTTTTCCCTACATCCCTGGGCCTCCAGCTTGCTAGTCTTCACACGTCTTCTCCCATCACATCATCTGCCCACGGAAGCATCATGGAATCGCACGGTTCCTCATTGCTCAGTGAGTGGGTAGCACCTGGCAGAAAGACAGGAAAGAGGGGAGCCGTTTCAACCCCCTAGTCCCAGCAAACTGCATTTTGGGACACAGGAGACCCATAGAGGAGGGAGTCCAACCCCCACAGTCTTAGAAAAGCCCAGGATACCTGTCAGCTCAACCTTAGGAATGAGCCTGCAGCCGAGGGAGGGAGCGCTGTTTCCTGTCTTAAATATGGGTCTGCTTTTTTTTTAGCTCTGCCCAGCAAAGAGAGGAGCCCCAGAATCCACCCAGCCCCAGCATTCCCAGACGAAGACTGAGTCACTGTCGCAAAGTAGGGGAACTGACCACCGCCTTGACCCTTCTTCCCAGCACACTCCTTAACAATTATATTGCTGTAATGATAGTGCTTATTGTTGTTATTTATTGAGTGTTTATTATGGCTTGAGCCCTGAAAGTGATCAAGTGATCACTGTCTGGTTTCTTGCTCACACAAGCCCTGAGATGGTAACAGAAGGGCCTCCTAGGTAGCTGATTCTGGAGAAAGCCCCTTAAAGAGAATCCACTTGACCTGAATTCATTTCCTGGAAGGCCAGGGTATTTGGAATTTTAAATTTGAAAGTTGAACTAAAAATTAAGAATATGAACTTCTTTTCTGTTTTTATAGTATTTAAGTCAGTTTGGTGTATGACATGTTAATTTTTGGAACGAGCAGAGGATGTTCATTTTCTAGAATGTAATTTTTCTGGCAAAATTATACCATAGCAATAAATGGTATTCGATTCATGTTTGACTTGCACAGTAGCAGAGAGGAAATTTTCTTTCCCAAAAAAACTATAGGCAAGGGCCGGGGATTTAGCTCAGTGGTTCCGTCGCCTGCCTCGAAAGCGCAAGGACCCAAGTTTGATCCCCGGTACCTTAAAAAAAAAACTATAGGCAGGAATTCTCTGTTTTTGGCCGGAACATCTCTCAGTCCTGGGAGAGCTCAAATTCAGGCACTCCTGGAGTCTGAGGCAAGAGAATCAAAAGTTCAAGCCCAGCATGGGCAATTTAGTGACTTAGTGAGACCCTGTCTCAAAAAAAAAAAAAACGGAGGGAAGGACCAGGTTGGCTGGTTCACTGTAGTTAAATGGTGGATTTCCTCCTCCTGGATCCAATCTGATTTTGCCAGTGGTCTTTGGCTAAAAGTTGAGCATTTCTCCATCACTTTCATTCACAGTGAAATCCATTGATTTCCTAGATTCACTTACAGTACTGAGTAAGAAAGCCAGCATAGAGACCAGTTTCAGAAGAGGTGTTCTTTTCCCAAAATTCTGTGTTGGGACCACTTTTGGTCCTTTATGGAAAGCAGGTAAATGCGGGAAATCCAGTTGTGTGTTCTGGGATCATGAGGACATCTGGGTTATGGTGATCCCATTTTCCAGTTAATAAATGGAGGCCTGAGAGGTTTCATGACATAGCATTGGCCGGAGTAAGAATATGCCTGAAGAAACAGGGCCAAAGAGGTGAAGGTCATATAGTTAGCAGGTAAGGGACCAGGATTTATGTCTCACTTGCCCAGCTTCAGAGCCCACCCAGCTGCTGCTGTGTGGTGCCTTTTGATGAAGTAGAACATTTTGTTGGTGGGAAATCCTTCCTATTTTTGACCAATTTACCTCAGGCATGGTTTTCCAAATTCTAGTTAATTGTCAGGTCACCTTCATAATTTTTCTATGTCTATATATCACCTGCCCAGTGAAGCCCTTAATTGCTTTTCCTTTAAATCCACTCACTTTTTTAATAGGAAAACTTAAAACAACCAATGATATGTTGAAGGTGATGTCAACTTCTAGAATAAAAAAAGTCTAAGGGGCCATAACAACTAAATGCAAAGCATAAATCATGGTTGGATTCTGGTTTGAAAAATAGCAGTGAAAGACATTTGGGAGACATGGAGAAAATTTACTGTGACCTGAATTTTTGGTGATATTTGGGAATCCTTGTCTTAGGTCTGCAAATGGTCGTATGGTTATACAGGAAAATGTTCTCGGGAAGCAGACACTAAAGAAGAATTTAGGGGTCATGTTGTAATGTGTGTAGTGGGTGCTCAGGGAATTCAAAGAGGAAAATCCCAGACAGATACACAGACATGACAGACAGGGCAAAAGTGTAGCAAAATGATGATCGCTGAATCTAGATGCTTTTTCTCTTTCTTACCTGTTAGAAAATTTTCATAATAAAATTGGAGGAGGAGGGGCCCGGGATTTAGCTCAGTGGTTTCGCTGCCTGCTGTGCAAGTGCAAGGACCCAAGTTCGATCCCTGGTACCAAAAACAAAAAAAATTGGAGGAGAAAAAAAGACAAAAGCAACTGTATCACTATTTATGAATCACTATTTATAAAACTCAGATCAGTTGCTATAAATAGAAGGTTACTATGAAAATGAATACACTACAAACAAAATATCAGTTGAATTCTGGCTAAATTCTTTTCCTTTGCCAAAGCCCGGAGACTTTCTCCTTAACAAATACTGAAAGGGGATGGACAAGGAAAGCGCTTTCTCCTTGGTGGTGATAAGGGTCAGCCTCCTGGTAGGCAGTGTTCCCCTCGGAGCCCTGCTGCCCTGAGGGCCTGTCCTCGCCTCTCAGGTGCCCCTGGCCGAGGAGTAATGCGGACCTGGCCATGGATGAGGTCACCTTCAGGAGCGGCACCGTACTGTCTGACGTCCACCTCTACACCCCAAACCAGAGACACCTCATGGTGCGGCTGAACGGCGCGGGGCAGCCTGGTAAGGTCCTAGCATGGTGCGGTAGCTAAGCACCCTGGATATCCCATTTTATTCTCTGCATTCTCATACGTATCCTCTTAGTAAAACATTGGGAAGACTGGATTGTTTATCTATTATCCTTGTACTACTCAAATGCCCTTCCTTCACTGAGCACAACCTTATGTTTCCTGAGCACCTACTATGTGCCTAGGACCTGATGCTGGGAATGCAGGAATGAATGAACCCAGCTCTGCCTTCAGTGAACTCACAGTCCTGTGGAGAAAGTGAGCTCCATCTCATGTCAAATCTGAGTAGCTGGGGGCCATGGTGTATATTTATAACCCCAGCTACTTGGGAGGCTGAGGCAGGAGGATTACAACTTTAAGGCCAGCCTGGGAAACTTAGTGAGGCCCTCTCCTAAAAAAAAGTCGGGGCCATGGATTTAGCTCAGTGGTTCTGCCACCTGCCTCGCAAGCGGAAGGACCTGAGTTAGATCCCCAGTACGGAGAGAAAAAAAAAAAAGTCAAGGTGCAGGGAGCAGAAGAAAGAGAGGGTTGAAAACACAGGTATGGAGTGCCTACTCTGAGCTAGGTGCTTTCTACTTATACCATCGTAGCCTTAGATAACAGGGGTAGACACTCATTCTTGTCATGCAAGTAAGGAGGCTGGGACTCAGAGCAGAGAAATGACTTGCCCAGGTTCAGACATAGATGGTAGGTCTGCAGTGCTGCTGGCTCTGAAGTCCTTGCTACCCCTGCCTCTAGCCTGCTTTCTTAGCACATATATTCTTTTTTTTTTTTTTTTTGTACTGGGGATTGAACCCAGGACCTTCACACTGAGCTATATCCCCAGCTCCTTTTCTACTTTTTATTTTGAAATAGGATCTCACTAAGTTGCCCAGGCTGGACCTCAAACTTGTGATCCTCCCGCCTCAGCCTCCCAGAGTGCTGGGGTTACAGGCATGCACCACTGTGCCTGGCACGTGTATTCTCACTGAAACCTGTCCCAGTGACTTTCTGGCCACCAGATGGTGAGGGACCCTATATTCCTTGTACGTCCTCCAGACCTTAAGAGGCGGAGTGTAGCAAGAAAGACATCAGCCAGAGGTGAGCAGTCTGTATTTGAATCCTGCCTCAGCCGTAGATGTGGCCATGCAATGTTGTTCAGCTCCCCCACCTCTCAGCCTCAGTTTCTGTATCTGTGAAAAGGAGCAGATAATGCCGTGTCCACGGT
Organism: Heterocephalus glaber; assembly: GCF_000247695.1. The sequence continues at coordinate 6,077,123 of NW_004624824.1, forward strand.
GATTGTGAGGCTTAAACAAGAAGAGTGGGCTGTGTGCTTGGATGCATGGATGGGTAGATGGATGAGCGCCTGCGTTTTAGTGCTTGTGTCATAGATGCTCACGAGGCTGCGCCCATTGCTGGTTCTGACTGCTCCGGTGGCCCCCACAGCCCAAGCCAGCAGTCCCTGCAAAATTAAATGGGCCTTTTCTGCTGATGTTAGGGTATCTCCACCTGGCCTTTAAAAGTCTCTCCATTTGGTAATCAGATTTTTCAAAGAAGGAGAGGAAATAAAGAAAAGACACTTCGAGAGCTGGGGATTTAGCTGTGGTGCCATGCCTGCCTCACAAGCGCAAGGGCCTGATTTCAATCCCTGGTACCAAAAAAAAGAAAAAGAAAAGACACTTTGGAGTTATTCTATGTCTTGTCTTGCCTTTCAGTTTTCCAGTCTCAGTTCAAGCTTCTATGGAGCCAGGACTCTCAAATGGACTCGGGGGCTGAGGGCGGCGGTTACAGACATGTGCACACACAGGAGAGCCCTCCTGCTGGGCCAAGTGGCCCAGGGTCTCCTCCCGGAAGTGGTTACAGTCTTGAGGGTTTCTCCGTCCAGGCCAGGGCTGACAGCACTGGCCAGGAAGGGGCATGTGCTCAGCTGGACGAGGATGGTGATTTGGACGTCGTGAGAAGACCACGGGCTGCCTCTGATACTGACCCTGCAGAGCCTCAGAGAGACAAGGTACATCCCACGATTCTAACACAGGAAGAAGAGGACTTCCTAGAAGCCAGAGCACCAGAGAGCTGCCCCCAGAGTATCATCAAAATAGGTAAAGGAAGACCTGGCTCTCCTACCCTCCAGGCGGCCCATGTATCCATCAGCACTAGCATGTACTGCATGTCAGCTCAGTGGTCAGGCCCAGGCCAGGACAGCATGAGCATGAGTATCAGCTCTGGTGAAGGTGGAGCAAGTGGTGCCACTACCAGCAGAGTACTTTCCAGAACACATAGGTCACGCTTGCTCAAGACTCCTCTGGGGCTCCCCATTGCCCTTGGGATAGAGTCCGAATGACTCACTTATGAGGCTGTGCAAGACATGGCCTCTGCTTCTCTCTCCAGCATCGAGCCTCACGCTCTTCCCTGTGCCTCGGCTGGGCTTGCCCCTTTCCCAGGATGCCTGCCACTGGCCTTTGCTTTCTTAGCACATTTCCTCCTATTGCTCAGGTCCCAGCTCAACTGTCACCTCCTCCAGGAAGGCTCTGCTGCTGCCTTCCGCATCCCTGCTGTGCCCTAACTCGGTTTGCTGGGAGTGTGGGCCAGGCTGGGCTGTGTGGAAGACTTGGCCAGGCTGGGTGGGCAACAGGAAACCCTGGGCGGATCCCGAGATCGAGTGTGGGAGATGGCAATCTACAGGAGCCAGGAAGAAGGGGAGGAGGTAAGGCTGGGCCAAGAACACTGCTGCCCAGGTGCAGGGGCAGAATGGAGTTTCAAATCTAGGGCCCTGGTACCCTGGAAACTCCAAAGATGGTGAGCAGTGAGGACAGGAAGGCCTGCACTGGTGAAGCACCTGTTGCATGATTTACCAGCATGGTCTCCCGTGGACTCCGCACACCACCAGAGGTCACACAGGCGAGGAGGTCGGAAGCCATGTGGTCCATCCTGCCACCCAGCACTCAGAGAGACCTCGGATCTGAATGTGTTCATTGAGATCCAGGGTCACTAGTGGGGTATAGGGGCCAGTGAAAGGGCCCAGCCCTGGCCAGGGTGGGGCATGTGGGTCAGAGGTCATGTTCACAAACGGACAGACAGACCAGCCGCTCTGACATCTGTCTGCCCATCAGTTACTGAGCTCTGCTCACTACCAGGCAGTTTCTGTTCTAGAGTGTTCAGTGGGGATGACAGAGTCCACACTGGAACGCTGCTCCGTGTTTTCCGTGGGTTTTTCCTGGTCTTTGTGGCCTCTGCAGGAGGGATGCATATTCCCTCTTCACAGAGGAGAGGACTGAGCCTCCAAGAGGTTGAGAAACTTGCCCAGGGTCACCCAGGTGGTCAGCTACACGTTCTACATCCTGCAGGCTGAGAGCAGAGATCTCTGGGAAGGGGCCAGTGGGTGGCAGCTGCCCCGCCCGCCCTTTGCTGTGCTGGTGCAAGTTCACCTCGTTCTCAGCTCACGTTGATCCTGGCTGTCTGCAGGGAGAGCATTAGGTAGCCAAATTCCTGTACTTGAGTGATGACCTCTAATGGTTTTATCCTGCACCGTCAGTGCAAAACTTGATGCTGAGCTCTGGGCTTGGGTATCCAGCAGGGCTCATCTTTTGGCCCCATCTCCACCCCCCACAAGCCAAGCGACATTGGACATGGTGCCGCCCACCCCGGGGGCTCAGATTTTGCTCCTATGGAATGGGAGCAGATATACAGCTCTCCCGGGATTTGATGATAATTTAATAAATAATGCCCAGTGAGTCCGACTTTTTATCACTCCCAAATGACTTGATTTTAAAATCTTTTTTCTCAAACTGGTTTCAGAAAAGCATCTTGACACATTTTGATCTAGTTCAGTTTTATCCCTCCAGCCATGACCTTGGGCTAGTCATTTCCCCTCTCTGGGCTCCAAGTGGCCCCCAATTATACAAGAGTGTGGGACTTTGACTTGATCAGCGTTTTCCCAGTGCCTGCTGAGTCCTGGCTCCCTGCACAGTGTGACCTGGCTGAGCCCTGTTATGACCCAAGGATGAGGAGACACCATTGTCTCTACATTTGGTGCAAGAGGAAATTGCAGCTCAGGCTCCAGGATGTTAAGTGGATGACGTCACCCACCTAGAGGGTGACGAGCCCTTGTTGTCCCTCAGGGCCTGACCTCAGAGTCCATGAGCTCTCCCAAGGGGAGCTGGCCACCCCTAGTGCACACTTGCTAAGCCTGGCTCTCTCTGGAACGCTATGGTTGAGGCTGGGCCTTCTGTCTGCATCTATAAATGGGGATAGCCCAGATCATGAAGGAAGGGCCTCAGGTGTGAACCACAGGCTGGCTCAGAGGTGCCCAGCCTGTCCTGTTCAGCGAAGGGATGCAGGATGTATTTCTGAGCCAGTTTTGGAGCAGGAGCTACATGTTAGGGCATCATACTGTCCTTGAATCCTTCTGAAAGGGGTGTTGTTTACCCAAAGTGACCTCCAAACTGTGTTATCAAGCCCAACAGGATGCTGGTGGACAGGGAGGGCATGAGTCACTTTTTTCTGGGGCCACACATGCCAAGTCTGCGTGTAAGACAGGAATCCTTGGTCACACTTGACCTAAAGAAGCCCTCAGAGCAGTGGCCTGGATCCTCTGGAGGACTTTATACAGCCTGGCTTGGGGACAGGGTGGTTGGCTTGTGTCCTGGACTGCTGTTGGAAATAGCACACGTTTTTAAGCACCTGGCCCATCAGAACAGTGAGGTGCTCACACTGATAGCTTGTGGGAACCAGAAAGGACCAGGGAGGTGCAGGCATCCTGGGAGCGGGTCAGTGTCACCATTCTACCCCCTGCCCATCCTTCCCGCCCCTCCTTGTTTCCTTGTTTTGTAAACCTGTGATTTGGTTTGTGCAGGTCTGATAGCTGTGAAAGCTAGCCTGCTGTGCTGTGTTTTAACCTAACAGCCATTAATGGTCCCACTTTGATCCCCCTTCAGATGCTGGAGTGAGTTCTGATCTTACACCAGAAATGTCTTATGTTGTCCCTTTCTCTCGTTAATCTTGTCTTTCTGACCCCTTCCACCACCACACCAGAATGTTATCCTAACATATTTTGTACTTGGTAATACTTACACTCACTCATCAACTTTTTAAAAAAGAATATAAACTCAAACTTACTTTGTTCACTTCTGATGTGGTTTCAAGTGTGAGCAAATAGTCAGGAATGAGTTGTGATTATTATTAGCATGTAAGTATATTGGAACTGTAAAATTGCAGTTACTGGACGTAAAGTTTGGTGTGGCACATGTGTGTCATTAGGATGGGTCCAGACCTGTCAGGACCCCAGTGACCCTTGGTGTCTGGGCTCCAGGTGATGTTCAGACACCGCTAGTGTGGCTGTGCTTCTGCAGCCCTCCAGAGCACCCCATTCCAGCCTCCACCTGCCACATCGGTGCTTTTCCATCTGTCCCCATTTTCACAGTGGCCATTTCTCTTGGTTTTCATCCTGTCTAGAGCACACCATGGCCACCCCCCTGGAGGATGTTGGCAAGCAGGTGGGTATGTCCCGTCTGCTGCCCTTGGCCCCAGAGGGTCTCTCCAGAGCTTCCTGTCACCTCTTCTCCATCCTCTCCCCTCCAGGTGTGGCAGGGGGCCCTGTTCCTGGCAGACTATATCCTGTTCCGGCGGGACCTGTTCCAGGGACGCACTGTGCTAGAGCTCGGGGCAGGCACAGGGTTCGCCAGCATCGTGGCAGCCACCATGGCTCAGACTGTGTATTGTACAGGTAATGAGGCAATGACCCAGACTGGGGGAGGGGTCTTCACAGAGCATACAGACTGTAAAACGTGAGGCAGGGGCACTGGGCATGGGACACGGTACTTTTGACTTCCCATCCTGCTCCCCTAGTTCTTCCCATGCACTCTTCTTTCTTGATGATGTCACAGTGGCCACAATACCTCATCAGTGGCCACAGACCACTGAGCATCAGAAGTGTCCAACACTCCGTCTCCACTCACACCCAAGAAAGAGCAAACATCCCAGGAAATCATTGAGGGTATTCCCTTTCATAAGGCCTCCAGAGAAGGTTTATCACTTCTTCCTGGTTACAGAAGTTTTGCCTGTTCTTTGAGAAGTTTATAAAAAAGCAAATAGGCCGGGGATTTAGCTCAGTGGTTTCACCACCTGCTGCGCAAGCACAAGGACCCAAGTTCGATGATCCCCAGTACAAAAAAAAAATTACTTGTAATTTTACAATCCCCAGATTTATTCATCATTATGTCATTTGTTCAGCACCAACTTTGTACCCAAGACACCTCTAGGTGCAGGAGATCCATGCCACTGGCCCCCGGGTACTGCATTTTAGAATCCGTTTTACCTCTTTCTATAGACATTATAATCTTTTTCCTTTGTATGTGCATCATCCCAAAGAATGGCCAAAACAAAACTACACACAGTGCAAAGTGTTGAAAGACATTTTTTCCAAGAGCATTTTCCCATGTCATTAAAAATTGCCTGGCCCATCAGCATATGACCTAATGGCCAGCTAATTTGAGGTTCCTTTCTTTTTGGTGGCACTGAGGATCAAACCCAGGGCCTTGCATGTGCTAATCAAGCCCTCTTACCAGTGAGCTTCACTCCCAGGCCCTGGATCCTTTTGTTTTTTTAACCTTTCTGTTGTTGAAGATCTTACCCAACCATGTGCAGCGATCAGAACCAACAAATTGACACAGGTGAGATGCTGTTAATGGAACTGAAAGTGCATACCGGTCTGTGAGAGAGCAGCAGTCTCCTCAGATGAGCAGTGTGATGATATTTTAAATCTTTCACATCTGCTAGGCAGAGAGGTATCCGCTGTTGTGGATTGTATTTGATTCCTAGTGACCATTTCATGGTGCTGACTTTGCTTCTAAGATAGGAAGGAGGAAACTGGGTGTCCTGTAAGGTGACCACTAGCCTAGAAGCCACACTAAGTGATGTCCTTGACTATCCTTAACCATATCATGTAAGTTACCGGTGAGCTCTTCTCAGAGTCAAGCCATAATGGAACAGCTCAGAGCTTTGCTCAGTGTCTGGTACATAATAGCAGGGCACAATCAGCTTATCCTTGAGAGGGAGATTTACCAGCATAGAGAAGTCGCATTTAGATGGTAATGGTACATTATGGTTAGCATCAGCGCTCTCACATGCAACTTCACAGTAGCCCTGGACAGTAGCCAGGGAGCCTTTCACCACCCCTTTGTACAGATGGACAGACTGAGGCTAAGGTTCAGTGGCTGGTCCCAGTTCCTGCTTGAGCTGCTGCTGAGGCCTGAGACCCTTGGCGGGACCTAGTAACGCACAGTGCAGTTTTTGGTTACATGGGTGCTTTTCAGGCCATCCCATGGAGCAGCGTTCAGTGAGCTCTCTCAGACTGGCAAAGGGATAAATGGGCTTTTTCAGGGCTCTGGGTCTCCTACTCCCTCAGCCATAGCTACTTCTCTCACCTGTTGCATGTATTCAAATCCTTTGTAAGATTTCTTGTAACAAAAACTGCCATACAGATTTTAAAATAGGGAGGCTGGGAATGGTTCTCCCAGCTTAGCATGCTTAGCATCCTTAGCATCCTTAGCGTGCTTAGCAGGGTTGGATCCCAGCACCCAACTTAAAAAAGAAAAAGATTTCAAAACTTAAACCTGTCATACAACATCCCCTTTACCTGGTGGTGCAGGAGAAGCCCTAGGCCACCTGATCCCAGGCTCTTTGTGATCCCTGGATACTGAATTAGTCAGGTTTCCTGTTCCTGGGATAAAATAACTGACACTTACAACATAAAGGAGGAGAGGCTTCATTTGGCTCATGATTCCGGGATTTCAGTCCCTGATTGGCTGGTTCTAAGGCAGAAATGTCATGGAGAAGGACATGGCAGAGGAAAGCTGCTCACCTCATGGCAGCCAGGAAGCAGAGAGAAGGGAGAAGCTGGGGAGAGAGGCATTTCCTCCAAAGGTTCGCCCTCAGTGACACACCCTTTCCAACCAGGCCCCACCCCCGAATGGCACATTCAGCTAAGAACCCCTAGTGGATTTACCCACTGGTGACAATAGCGCCCCCATGGTCCAAGTACCTTTTAAAGCTCCCACCTCTGAACACAGGAGACTTTGAGGGGACCTTCTAGTTCTGGACCATAAGACATACACATGGTGTAGTCCCTGGGGAGTATGCAATGATTAGGGTAGAGGTGACTGCACCCATGATAGACCAAGCAGATGTCATTTACAAGACGTTCTGTACCTTCACGTGTACATTCTCCTGAGTGAAAGTTAACTCTTACCAAAGCACTCTTTCTCTGTGAAAATCTCCTGTACTACAAATCAGTGAAACGATGAGATATCCTGCCTCATCTGAGTAGCCAGAGATACTGGTGGTAGCAGGCAGTGAATGACCAGCAGAGAGAGGGCCTCGGCGTGTTTGAATCTGCTCTGCATCTCAGTCCTATTGGACACCCTTCTCTAGTCCTTGCTCGGGGTGTCAGACAAGGAGCCTAAATTTGGAGCCAGAGGGCCCCAGTTCAGATCACAGCTCTGGCTGTCCCTGGTGGCGGACTTGCCCAAGGGCTCAGCCTGTGACATGGGAACCCTGATACTGGCTCCCAAGGTGTCTGCACAAGGCATTTTTCATATACATACTTGACAAATGTCGTTCTCTTCTGCCTTCCAGAATGCAATCTGTCCCCACCAGGATGAGAAGCTCACATCTTGTGGGGGCCAGGGGGATCACTGAAAAGAGCCTGTGGCGCGCGGATTTATTTGGGGCTCTAGAACTCATAAGGAGAGGCATGGCTGTGGTCTCTGCAGTCCTGCTGTTGGTAGGAGCTCTCCAGGCAGAAGCCTGGAGACAAAAGTGTACTAACTGCCAGCACATCCTGGCGTGCCCTGTCGTTCCAGATGTCGGTGCAGACCTCCTGGCCATGTGCCAGCAAAACATTGCCCTCAACACCCACCTGGCTGCCGCTGGAGGTGAGGCCCAGCAGGAAGGGAGGTTTCTGTTCGGCAGGCAGGAGAAGCGACCGAGATGGTGACCTTGGCTGGTGGGATTTCACCTTCCCTTTGCCCCAGGTGAATGGAGGGGCCAGGTGCTGTCTTGGCTTCATGTCGCCTCACAACTGATCCGCGCTGGGGTCAGCGCCCCACTCCCACCACCACATCCCCCTGCAGCTCCCCCTGCTCTGGAGGTTGGCAGTGTCTCCCTGCTCCCCAGCTGGTTTTTCCAGCTCCCGATGTGCCCTGCCAGGCGGTCTTCCATGCAGCATCCAGAGTGGTCTTTCTGAGATGCAGGCCTCCACTCCGCCCCGAAAACCTGCCCAGGACCAGTGCCCAGGCGAGGCACACAGCCTCTTCCTTGGCTTTTCACACCTCCTCGGCCTGACCGCTGCCTGCCTCCATGCCACTTCTCCTGACAGCGGGCCAGGGATTCCTGTCACCAGCTCTGCCCTCCCTCAGTGTCCACATCCCCTGCCTGACCGTCCAGCCCCTGCACAGCTCGTGGGAATGGGTTTAAATGGGCGAGGACAGTGGAGACCTCCTGCCTGGACTGCCCTGTGGACTTTCTCCTCGCAGGAACCAGCCCTGCGGATTCAGGCCCCTCCGCAGTTTCCTATTGCTCTCAGCATTGGGACCAAGCTCCTTGCTCACCTATTGTCTACAAGTCCTGGCTCTTGTCCCCTGTGCTTCTCTCTCCACTCACAGCCCCTTCCTTAGGTCTCTGCACTTGCTGCTCCTCCACGTGGAGCTCTTCCCTCCCAGAGTTCCTCCCAGGTCTTCAGCACATGCTGATGACATTGCATTTTAACATCTGCGCACATGGCCCACTAACTGGTGTCTGCCCTCCCCACTCTGGCAATGCCATTCAATGTGCAGTGTGCAGGAGGCATCAGTGAAGACGGGAGGTGCAACCATGAGCTATGCAAGGGCCCTCAACAGCCCCTGACCTGACACGGAGTCCTCTCTCCTTCAGCATTGGCACTTCCCGTCAGCCTTGCCCCAACCGTGCAGTCTCGTAGCGTCTGTTATCTTGCCAGTCACCCCTTCTGTGGCGGAAACCAGGACTCGGATGTTTATGTTCCGTGTCCGGCAGTCACTGACACTTAGCACTCACAGCAGGCAGTGAGGGTGGGCTGATGGGTGAATGGTGAGCTAGAAGGGCAGGTGGCTAGACCTTGGTGGAGTGTAAAGGTTTATTTTCCTGCATACGTGGAGAGTTTGGGAGTTCTGTTCATTTTCGCTTTTGCAGGTGGTGTAGTGAAGGTCAGGGAGCTGGACTGGCTAAAGGACAAGCTCTGCACCGGTGTGTTCCTCCCTGAGTCACCTTTACTTAGCGGCTTCTCTGTGATGTCCCCGGGTCTCAGCTGTGTGGCCTTGATTAAGCAGCGGAGCCCTGGCTGCCACCACCGTCCCACCAGCTCCTGGCAGGCTCCCTCCCAGGGCCAGTGAGTGACAGCTGGTCTTCACCAAGCACCAACCCCTCGACAGCGCCTCGCATTATGTTGCTGTTCAGACCTCAGGGTCACTGCGGTGGGCTTGATACAGCCTGAAGTAGTTGTGGGCACCAGCTGGTCCTTAGCAGGGTCAGGCTGTGACCGCAAGTGTGTGCTCAGGCACACACCGTTGCCTAGCAGATGGTGATACCAGGAAGCTCCTTGGGTGGAAAAGGTTCCTAAATCTCTGCTGCAGACCGCTTCCGAGCTGGGTGCCTGCTCTGCAGAGAGGCAGCCTTCCTTCTCCCTGCCAGAGGCGGGTGAAGAAAACATGGCTCGAGTGCTGTCCCTGGCCACGCACTCCACATACTCCAGTTCTTTCACCTTCCCAGCAGTCCTCTGAGGGAAGTAATATTAGGCCCCTTTTTTTTTGTTTTGTTTGTTGCTGGCTTTGTGTTTTGAGCCAGGGTCTTGCTTAGTTCACTTTGTAGCCCAGGCTGTTCTTAGATTCAAGGCAATCCTCCTGCCTCAGCCTCCCAGGTGCTGGGGTTACAGGCATCCACTACCATGCCTGTTTTTTCGTTTTTGTTTTTGTTTTTCAATGTTGCTAAGGATGGAACCAAGGGCCTCTTGCATGCTAGGCAGCATTCTACCGCTGAGCAACACCTCAAGCCCTGAGGCCCTTTCTATAAGCACAAAAGCTGAAGCCCAGATAGGTATAGCGAGTGTTTGGGGGTCACCCAGCAAGTAAGTGGGGCAGGAGAGATGTGGACAGCATGTTCTCACACGGCTGCTGGCCAGGGCAGGGGGGAGGCCGGAATCTTGGAGTGGGGCAGTCCTTACACTGTGGCTGTCCCCACCGTCAGCTGTGTCCCTGACGCCAGCATCCTGGACAAAGGCCTGCCTGGCAGGGTGCGCGGAGCAAAGCTGCCTCCAACCCTGTCTGCCATCCTGAAACTTCTTTGGGTCAGTCTCAGGGAGAGCTGGTGGCCAGCAGAGAAAGGACAGGGCCACAGCGTCCTTTCTTTGCAGATCCTGAGGTCCCCTTTAGTTGGTCGGAAGAGGACATCTCTGACCTGTATGACCACACCACCGTGCTGTTCGCAGCCGAAGGTAAGGCAGTCTCCAGGGTCTCGTGCATCCTCTCCTGACCGGGTGCAGTTCAGGGTTCCCTTGCTCCACTGAGCCTCTGCTGCCTAGGAACGCCCTCCCGGAACAGCCTGCCCCAGCCGCCACTGTTTGTGGGGCCGGAGTCCTCTCCTTGGCATCCGGAGGGCCCTCTGAGCAGATCGCTCTGACACTGGTGTGTTTTCTTCCTCAGTGTTCTACGATGACGACCTGACCGACGCCCTGTTCCGCACGCTGTGCCAGCTCAGCCGCAGGCTGAAGAACGCCTGCACGGCCCTGCTCTCGGTGGAGAAGAGGTGAGCTGGGCCGCAGCCTCGTGCCACCATTCCCCGGGCGCCAGGGGGCTCTTGCCCCTTAGCCTGCCACCTCTTCACATCCACGCTACACGCTGTGAGCAGCACTTCCCAGAGGAAGCTGCGAGATGCTGGCCTGTCTGGGCCACGGCCAGGTGGTGGCAGATGAGGACGTGACTTCTGGGAGGCCACCGCTGTCAGCCTCGGCACACACTGGCCGTCTAGAGGCCAAGGCCATTTGGGGCCACTGTGGGCATCACCCACATTTCGTTTTCCTTCAGGAAAAAATCAACTTTTCTGTGTTCCTTTTCCTTCACAAAGGCTAAAAATGAAACTGAAAGGGCTAGTAACAAAAACTAGGAACTGAGTATATCTCTGGAGGAGCATTTTCCTGTGAGCCAACCCTGCCCGTCTTGGTAAGGTCGCGTGCTGAATGTCACTTTACTTCAGCTCCACCTCTTCTGTGCTAGATTTTTGCTCAAAGCCAAACATTCTCACCTGTGCACTGCAGCAGGGTTTGTACTGAGGACACTAAAGACTTCATAGCCACATAGGGGTCCTGATTTTACAGACCACAAAGGCCAGAATTAGGACAGGAAAAGCTGAACAATACGTACATGACGTTAAAAAATTACTGTTAAATTTGTCTTGGGTGAAGAGTCTGCCTTTTGGGGATACGCGCTGATGTACTCGGGAATACTGGGATGTCTGATGTGACGTGTTCACAAGGCCTTGGGAAGGGCAGAGTGACAGTGGCTGATGCCAGGTGATGAGTGCATGGCAGTTTATTTACTGTTCCTGCTGCTTGTGCATGTTCAAACTTTTTCATAAGAAAAGAGTGAGGGAGGAAAAGGGAAAGGCAAGGGGCTTGAATTTCAAGTGGAATTGCCTCGCAGATTCTGGGGTTGAAAGGCATAAAAGTCGGAGTGGAGACACAGTTCCGCAGTTGCCCTCAAGCTCTGTCGTCTCCACAGCCCCCCCCCCCCCGGCTTCCTAGCAATGTGTCCTCTGCTGTGCTCTTAGCAGGCTGTGCACCTCCGCCTCCATCGTTTAGCCCACACACCATTCTGAGACAACTCCACGGAGGTTCTGTGCCAGTGGAGCAGCCTGCAGGAGCACAGAGAAGCCTGTGCAAGTCTGGCCTCATGCCAATTTGCAGCTCTGCAGAGGCAGGGACTGTGTTTATCTTTCTGTGGGCGTAACCAGCTTTCTGAGCCTCAGCTTCCACATCTAGAAAGTGGGTGTAGCCATTTGGCACCTCCCACACTGTTCTACAGAGTCAAGAAGTAATTGGCTCAAATGCTTCGCAAGTATGTGGCAGGCACTGAGTGAACGTCTATCCACAGGAAACGAGATTGTGAGGAACAGGTAGCAAGCTGGGAGGAAACCGGCACTTCCCAGGAGTGACAGCAGTTTGTGTGTCTACTGGTTGGTTCACAGGTTCAACTTCACACTGAGACACCTGGACGTCACGTGTGAAGCCTACGATCACTTCCGCTCCTCCCTGCATGCACTAGAGAAGCTGTCGGACGGCAAGCTGCGCTTTGTGGTAGAGCCAGTTGAGGCCTCCTTCCCGCAGCTGCTCATTTATGAGCGCATCCAGCACCTGGTAGGTCCTCCTGGCAGGGTCCTGTGGGTTGCTCTGGCAGGAAGCTGCTGCCTCTGGGTAGAATAGGTGATGAGCCAGGACCCCCACACTCAGGCCATGCCCGGCCCTTACCCACTGTCAGCAGTGACCACGTCCAGAGGGCCTGAGGGAGGGCACACCCTGAATACCAACTCTATTCACAACTTCCCTGCAGGTAGTTCAGACGTCAGAGGAAGCAGGAGAATAGCAGATTTCTTAGGGAATGGGAAGCCAGTGGAGGGGAGCTGCAATGGGCTGCAGGACCTACTGCAGGCTCCTGTGTGGAGCCTGGTGGTCATACCGGCACTGTGGAAACAGACCGGAAGGCTTGTGTGATCACCCTCGCCTTTGTGACCCTGCCACAGTAGGATCCCCCATAGCAGGCCTCTCAGTAGTCATCCTAGATTGCTAGCTGACACATGCCAGGCACCACGCCAAGCAAAGCACCTTTTGCCCACTGTTGCTGAGTGCTCCTGGCAACAGCCGAGACAAGATGCATCTTCCAGCCAGGAAGTGGCAGGGTGCAGTTCCTTCTACAGCCACATCACTTCCTATTGTAACTTGAGCCAGCATTTAGGAAATATTTGAAAAGTCAGAATTATCCTCAAAATCACCACGAACCAGATTCATAGGAGTCCAAGGAGGCGCAGTTAACTTCTTTTGTTCGCTTTGTCTTTTTTGGCCTCTTTCTCTGGGTCCATGGTGGTTAAGACACCTGCAGAATGGAGAGACAATGATGCCTTGCTGCCGTTCCTCTGGCCCCTTTAATTGTGTGATATCCCGTCTCCCCCTTCAGCTAATGCTAGACTCTATCCACGAAGCCTCTCTGTCACTGTGAAACAGAAAGAACAGCCCAGAGCCTCGAAGGATGCAGGAAACTCCTCTCCTGCACTAACTCTGCTGCCCTGGCTTGCCTGTGCTCTGAGTGTCCGCTTTGGCTAGTTGTAGTTGCTCCCTCTTCTGGAACTGTGAGGATCCCTGTGCACCTCAGAAGCCTGTCCTTCCTCTATTGCAGGAGCTCTGGAAGATCATTGCAGAACCAATAACGTGACCCGTCGACTTCATGACATACCGGTGGCCTCTTGACTGTTCGCATAATATATATTTCTAATAAAGTCAGAAGTTAGCAAAGTCTTGCACTTTCATTGAGGCACTGTCATTTCAAAAGCATGGTAAGTGTTTGCCTTCTGTGGCCCAAAATGGTTTTCTGGAGCCTGTCCCTGTCTCCCAGCAGCAGCCAGAGAGCAGTACTGCTCTGGGCTGGGAGTCCACTTAGTGGCCTATGTGTCCCATGCCTCTGACTCGGTGCCCAGCGTCCTTCAGGCACGGCTTGGTCAAGCTGAATGAATGCTCCCAACTTGATTCCACTGCAGCCGGTTATTTCTTCGTGAGCTTCCCCCAGGGGCCAGGGCTGTGCAGGAAGTTTTCAGGCCTCCTCCGCTGTTTACGGATGTCTTTAATACTCTTGCCACAATTGCTGTCATAACTACTTGGCACAAAAGTCTCACTTCCTTCCGAAACAGTATGTGCTCATCCCTGTCCCTCCAGTGAGGGCCCTGTGCCAAAGAGTAGGCTGAACTAGCAAGTGGCTTTCTGTTTTTCAATTTTAATCCTTCATAACTAAAATCAGGTGTGCTTAGGCAAAACATGAGAGCCCCTGTCCTGGCCCAGGCAGCTGACACGGGTCCCTGCACTAATCCACCTCACAGGTGTTTCCCCTCAGCCAGACTCACTCCCTTCCCTAGAGCCTCCCTCTCTGTCTTGAGTCACACGCACATGCCTGTCTGCCTGTCTTCTCACATCTGTCTTTGCCTGTGTCTCCCCTTCCCCATCTCTCCCTGTCGCCTCCGTGTCACTGACCTACTCTTGTCTTCCTTCCAGTCTCAACCCCTTCTTCCTGCCACCGCTGGCCCTGCCCACCTCGCTCCTGCTGCCTGCTGTCACCAGGGCCCGCCCAGGCCCCCGTCCACCGGCACTCAGAGCCCTGGTCACCCGCACTGTCCCATCCCCATGTCCCTGCCCACACTCACCTCTCCCCAGACACCCAGGTCCGTTTCCCTAGTCATTATGTTATCCTCGTGTGTGGGACCAAGCATTTGCAAGACTTAAGCTCATTGTATCTTTCCAATAAATCTAGGAGGTTAGCAGTGCAGCTGTACTCATTTTACAGTTGAGAAAATTAAGGCTCCAAAAGAAAACAAATCTCCTTGGGGTCAGGGACCTTGTTTGTCTGAAGCATCACCATACAACTGGCATATCATCTGGCACAAAGTAGGTACAAATTATTAATCTATCGATTAGAACAATTATGGGTGGTTTTGTCTCCAGGGGCATCGGACAGTGTCCGGAGACATTTCTGGTTGTTACTAGTAGGGGAGACAGAAGTGCTCCTGGCGTCCAGTGGGTGCGGACAGGATGCTGCTAAACCCCACAGAAGAGAATGATCCAACCCAAAGTGTCAGTGTCAAGAATGCCAAGGGAGGCCCGGGGATTTGGCTCAGTGGTTTCGCCGCCTGCTGCGCAAGTGCAAGGACCCGAGTTCAATCCCCGGTACCAAAAAAAAAAAAGAATGCCAACAGAGAGAAACCTTGGCTAGGGACAGAGCCAGCTATTGGAGGAAAGAAAAATGGTTCTCAGCTGAAGCTGTGATGCTGGAATACAGAGTGTGTCTCACCTGCCCACCCCCGGAGGGGGAGGAGTGGAAGGAAACCCACATTCATTCACCATCACTAAGTCCTGTAACAATCCCAAAGGCAGGGTGAGCCCCACTTTACACATGAGGAATAGGAAGGTCAGAGAGGCAGCATGACTGCCCAATACCACACAGCTGCCAGAGCAGAGTCAGGCTTGGAGTCCAGACCTGACTGACTTCCCACGTCTCCCCATTGTGCTGCTGACCAGCAGCAGCACCCACAGTCTCCCGGGGTCAACACCGGGCCGCACCCAGGGCCCTCCTGAGTCAGAACTCTGACTCTGACCAGACCCTAGCTGTCCTTCCAGAAGCACTGGGATTGACAGCACAGCCCTGGCCCTATTCCTGTTTTCTAAAATTCCTACAAAAACCCCTCTCTGGCAGACATGCTGTCATGAAGCAGGGCTGTAGGTCACATGGCGATGCATTAATAATGAGTCTAAAACACAATCCTGCTAGACAGGACCCCCAGCTGGTCATGTCTCAGCACAAACAGTGACATTTTCCCAGCACTCCTGGGGACAAGCCCATAAATGTAATTGGCACCAGGCAATACAGTTGTCACCACTCTCACCTGGCGCATTAGGGCAAGCTGCTTTTATGTCTAACCACTCGGCCTGAAAGCTTCCTCTGAGTGGAGCCCGGAATTAATCTTGATCCTCCATAACTCAAAGTATCATCAGATGTTCACTTCAGAGCTGAAGTGTGCCCTTATCACCATGTTTCACGGCCTCACTTGAGCGTTTGCAAGTGCTTGTTTGTCGGTGATATTTCAGAAGCATCAAACCATCAAGATGCTCCTCTGGATAATTAACCCAGCCATTGGACTCAATTTTCTTTTTGACACATTCTGGCATTTTCAGGGAAATATACGGCCCAAGGAGGAGACGTGGCTGTTCAGCTGTAACCTGCATAGAAAAGATTTGTTTAAACCAACAAATACTGATGCTGTCACCCCCAGGACTTCTCACACTTCTGCACGTGAGTCACTTGGGGACGTGACAGCATGCAGATCTGACTCAGGTCCCAAGGGGCTGGCTGCTGCAGTTGAACACATGCACCATGCTGGTCCCAGGGCCAGCGTGTCACTCATAGTTAAGGCTGCCAACCGAATTGGGCAGACCCGGGTTCAAATCCTGTCACCTCTCTGTACCCCATTTCCTTACCTGTCAAACAGTAAGACTCCTTTTTTTACAGCGTGTCAATGAAGATTGTTCTGGATGATCCCTGTGAGGTTCTCTGAGTTGCATCTGGCCCTGGGGATGTTTCCAGCAGCTTGCAGATACTGTCCTACTGCAGAGATGTTCAGTGTGGGAGCATTTTCTACACGCACACCCTTGGCCTGTGTGATCCTGAGGTTTGCTGGTCTAGCTTAATTGCCTGCTGGAGAAATCACTGTGAGCAGTCTCTCCCCATCTCTATAAATAAAATGGATCCTACTTTTTACCCTGTCCTGAAGGAATTTCTGGGAAAGAACAAATTTGAAAAGTCAAATTGAACAGCCCTGACTTCAATATCAGGCTCTGTTATTGTACACAAAAGTCACTCTGGAGGACCCAGGAGGCCCTCAGAGAAACAGGCAAGTCATTCTCCACTCCACTAACCCCAGCATTCAACAGACGCCTGGTGACTGCCAGTCGGCAGAGGTAACGACCTCAGAGTCTGTTCTTCAGATCAGATCTGGGTAACAGCGGGATGTGTCTGCTGCGTGCTGTGAAGCCCTCATGTGGAGCTGACTTAGACCAGAGGACTTGAGGGTGACAGGCATCGGCCCCCAGCAGCCATGATATAAACAGTGGTAGGTAACCACCTGGCTGCTTCCGTGCCCAGTGACCCACCTGCTTCTTGGCTGTCAGCTGCAGCAGCCACATGAACCCCCACTGGTACAGGGAAAGACAAAAGCTGTGGGCCTGGGAGCTGATCCTCCCAGTAGGGTGATGCTGCTGTGTCTCCTGTCTGCATCCTTCTGGATGCGAAGTCACTGTGATGTGAGAGCAGAGACTGTTTCATCTGGGGACCCAGCTCCACTCCTTGGCCAGTGCACACACTGAGCAGAGGCTGGCGCTCCAGACATTGGAAGCAGGTGGTGGATGCAGCCTGCCTGGGGAACCAACCTCCAGCTGGGGAACCTTCCCAGGTGGCTCAGTACAGCAGCCCAAAGCAGGTACCAGTCCCCTTTGCTTCTCAGCATTACCCAGTGATTCTGTCCAGCCACACTGGGCAGCCAGCTAGTAGTTTTTAAATCTACAGGTAGTTACTGATCTCATTTCTCATCTCTCGACAAAGAGATGGATACGTCGACCTGATGGCTTTGTAAATTTCAAAACCCACAAAGGGTGGTACTAAGTGTTAAATCTAAAACAAAAGTGTCGTGGGAGACAGCATCTGGAGGGCCGATGACACAGGCAGTAAACGAATTTATCAAGACCAGAGCAAGGAAAGAGCAGATTTATCAAATCCACCACAAGAAATAGCAGGCAAGTTCCCAGAGAGAGGGTCGCTGCTGGGGAAGGCAAGTCTTTATAAGGGTTTCTTGGTTTTGAACAAGTTACAGATAAGGCATGCGGGCATGGGAAGACTACGTTAGGAGGATGAGGTAGGTAGGGCCATGTGAGTTTGGTCTCCTCCGGGTAGTGCTGTGTGTCACCCTTACAGTAAGACTTGGCATGGGCCAGGGGTAATGTAACACACTCATTACCAGAAAGAATGTTAATGGCTGTTTTGCTGTAAGCTGCTGAAGCTGCTTATTTTGAAGCAGAATATGTAACTCTCCTGTAAAGCCAAATGGAGGTTAAAACAGCTTCTCTCTGGTTCCTTAGCATTCCACAGATGGGGGCAGGTTAATACCTCAGACTGAAAAGATGCCCATGGGTTTGGGTAATGACTGGTGCCCTGGGCTCTGAGGGCCAACCTGATGACCTCTTTCTCCACAGGGGCCCTGACTCTTTTCAGACCAGTCTGGCATTCAGGAAGTGTGGGTTCTGCATTGCTAGGAAATGACTGAATGCAGGGCGTATAAGAAGTGAGGGAAGAGACGTTAACCACCCACAGTGGTTAAAGGCAGTGGAACTAGACAAAGCCAAATGAAATGCAGTATACAAACATATTAATAAGTAAATCAATCTCTTCACTGATATATGCCTGTTCGAAGTGGGTCTTGAATTAGATTCCCACAGGAAGGACTTAGAGATTTTAAATGGCAGAGTTGTGATGATTAAAATGCAGCTTCCTTCTGAAACTGCTATAGGTGGTAAAGTCTTAATTAGCTAGAACACAGTTAATTAATCCTGCTTCCCCACCACTAAGGCTCAGGCCACTCAAGGTGAGCAAGGCTAAGGCCTTAGGTATGGGATCGTTAGCACACTGTCCCTGTCCCATATGTTGAACACCCGAGCCAGGAAGACCTACATGGAGAAGGGTGGCAGAGCCCTGGGCAGCAGCATGTTCGTGTCGTGATATTCACTAGAGTTGGGCAGTACAGCGGAGCCTTGTGAATTGATTTTCAACCCAGGAAGTGAAAGCTACTTCCATGTCTCCCTCAGTTTACAGTGAATTTCAGGGAAAGCCTGGCTTCAACGCGGCTGGAGCAGGAGACCTCGGAGGGTGTGGTGGTAACAGCAATGACAGCTGTTCTGAACAGTTTATACACATTCACTGGGAGTCACCCCACACCCGCATGAGCCCGGCAGTACTGAGCCCGTGTTGCAGATGAAGAAACTAAGGCCCAAGGTCTAGCTCATTAATGGTGAACCTATGGCTCGGTGCTGCAGCAGGCTGTTTGTATCACTGAGAGCTCTAACAGGTTCACCATCACTGGGCTAGCTAATTCTTCCAAGGTCACATACATGACCAGGGATAAGGGATAGAGCCAGGACTTGAACACCTGTGTTCAAGTCTAGCTCCAGAGTTTGAGCATCTTGCTGCTGGGCTATCTGCCAGTCTATGAAATTTGCCCTCTATGGCATAACTCATGCAGAGCACCTCTAAGACACATGGACACTTACACACCACACTCTTTTTAATTTTTGAAGACAGGGTCTTGCTATATAGCCCAGGCTGGCCTCAAACTCACAGCGATCCTCCAGCCTCAGTCTCCATAATGCTGGAATTATATCCATGCACCACCACACCTGGCAACATGCCACACTCTTGACCTTGATTAATCCTAGGGCATTGGACTAGAAAAGGAGAATTGATGGCCTTGTCCTTGATGCTATATGCATATATTTTGTTTTTACAAGCAGTGTTGCTTTAAAACCAGTGTTTTTTTTCATTGAAAATAAAGATAAAAGGGCCGGGGATTTAGTTAGTGGTTCTGCCACCTGCTTCGCAAGCATAAGGTCCTGAGTTCAATCCCAGGTACCCTAAAAAAAAAAAGGAAAATAAAGATAAAAGAAACTTTAATACATCCACACACTCCAAAAGCTACCATGTACCAAGAGACAACTGAACCCAAGTGAGTCCAACCTACCGAACTTTGAAATGTGGCTCTATAGCTCATTTATAATGATAAAATCAAAGGTTCTAGAAAGACCTAGAGAAATAGTTTGGAGGGAAAGCCAGTCCTCGGTGGGTCTGGGGCCACCAGACCCTGCATTTGACACTCCTCCGCTTGAGGCCCAGAGGACTGGAGCAGTGGTGGCAAACCTCTGGCGTGCATGCTGCAGCGGGCTGTTTATCATTGAAAGCTCTAGAAGGCTCGCCGTCACTGGCCTAGAACAAGACAGCAGGCACAGGCCCATCTGAACTTCGGGTTATCAGGTTCCCTTACCAGGAATTTGGTGTGTCCAGGCCCAGGAGAGTATGGCCACAGACTCTGCTAAAGGCTGAAGTTCCCCCCATAGATCATATCCACGTTTCCAGCCCATTCCTTTTACACAGAGAGTGCTGACAGACCTGGCAGCAGACCAAAGCTGGACCTAAGTCCAGCCACTATGAAGAGAGTGGAAGAGGGAGATTCGGACCTCCTGAGCCTTCTCTGATTAAGTAGAAGATTCTAATATACACCTGTCCTCTGTGAGGCACTGGAGAAATTAGTAATCTATATTCTCAGTAAAAATACCCTAAAACTTAGGGGCTTAAGTCAGCAAGCATTATCTCACAGTTTTGGGGTCCTGGAATCTGGACTGCACCTAATGGAGGCATCTTCCTCAAGGGCTTTCTGTAGGTCACAGGGATACCAGCTAGAGATAGAGTCCCATCTGAAGGCTCAGCTGGGGTGACCCACTTCAGGATTCCCTTTTGTGGTTCCTGCCAGGACTCAGCTCCTCACCGGCTGTGGACCAGAGACTTCTTTCACCTTCCTGTCACATGGGCCTCTGCAGTGGGTTTCTGAGAAGCCATGAGGTGACAACAGCATTATCAGAACAAGCACAAAAGGAGACTCAGAAAGGGGCAACCAGACAGGAGTCACAGTCTCTTTATAACCTAATCTCAGAAGCAACACTCCATCACATTTGTCCTGTTCAGTCCTTTAGATGCAAGTCAATAAACCCAAAAGTCACTCACTGGGGACTGACTCAGCCTGCCCACCAGAGAGGCAAAGGACACACCCTTACCGCAAGATGCCAGATCTGGGTGGGAGGTGAGCTTGCCAACAACACCATGCAGAGGTGCAGTTCTAATGCAGCTCATGGCCCATCCAGGTGCTATTCCAACCAAAAGCCATTCATCCCCTTGCACCCCCCCAACCCAGCCAGGTGTGGATCCAGGTCCATTTCTGAGGCATTTGGGGGACACAGGAAGAGGAGGAGCTAAGGGTGATGCTCAGCCTTCTACATTGGATTACTGTCCCTAAAGACATACCACTACTCTGCCAGACTGAATTCTCTTAACCTCATCTTTACCTGAACATGGTGTTTCCCAAAGCAGGGCAGGCTGTGACCCCGGAGGTACCAGGGAGGTTTCAAGTGAAGCAGTTTTAAAGTTTGTTCATCTTGTTTTCATGGCACGATGCTATTTCCAAGAATTGATCCTTTCCTCTACCCCAGCTACCTAAATTCTTGGGTTTGTATCTTAAGGACCTTTATTACCTGCCCTCCATGCCCACACCAGCAGACCAGAGGGACCAACTGCAGAACCAGTCATTGAGGCTGCAAAGATAAGGCTCCAACACAGCCACAGGCAGAATGGGGTAGGGGGCAGAGTTGTGAGGTGAGCTTGTACCCCAAGATGCTCTGCATTTGAAGAAACAGTCTGTGGGCTGGGAAATGGTGGGAGGTTCAGGAGACTCCCAAGACCCCAGCAGGAGAGCAGCTGGCAGCCCCTGTCACTACTATTGTGTGCTCTGAGTAATGCTCCTCTGTGTCCCGACGTAGCACCCGCTGGCTTGGTCCAAGCCCTATGGCTCTAACATCCCCTAGTAACTCTTCCCACAGCAAGACAGGGAAGAAGGCTCCACTGTGAGGAGGATCAGTGCCATAACAAGACCCCACACGACCCAAGGCACTCTCAGGCTGGTCTCACACCAGAGCATACCATCTCACCCTGTATTCCAGGTGGGGAATATTGTATCTAGTAGTTGCAAACCAGAAACATGAAGGCTGTCATTGCTTGGCCAAGATCGAATTAATACCTTTTTAGGGCAGTACTGGGGATTGAACGCAGGGATACTCTACCATGGAGCTGCATCCCCAGCTCTTTTGATGTTTTATTTTGAGACTAAGTTGCCCAGCCTGACCTCAAACTTGTGATCCTCCCACTTCAGCCTCCCATGTACGTGGAAATACAAGCAGATGCCACTGCACCTGGCTAAGTTAATAATTTTTAGAGTATTCAGATACAATATCGAGTCTACGGCCATACCACTCTGAACATGCCTGATCTCGTCAGATACAATATCAAGTAAATATGGTGTGCATGGGAAGCAGAGAACAGCAAGTGTCACGATAGCTTTGCCTGCAGCCTCAGCCTGTCTCCTGCCCCTCCTTATCTAACACAGGAGGGCACATTCCCTTTCTTCTACTCTTTGGAACTTAAGACAACTTCAGTCATTCCTTAGAAACAAATGACGAATGGTGCTTTTCACCTTTTCAGAACCATAGCAGGTTGAGTGGTGGCCCACCCCCAAAAGATGTTCTTGTCTGTATTAGTCATCTTTGCCATTGCTGGGACAAAGTACCCAACACCCACAACTTAAAGGAGGAGAGCTTTATTTTGGCTCATAGTTTCAGGGTATTCAATCCATGGTTGACTGGCTCCAAGGCAGGAATCACTGTGGGAAGGACACGGTGGACCAAAGCTGCCCTGGTAGCCAGGAAGCAGATTGCAAACTTCCAGCTCTGCTGTTTTAAGCCCTCCAGTTTGTGGGAATTTGTTACAGCAGCAGTAGGAAACTCACACAGAATGCAAAGGACATAAACTCAGAAGTGTATACAGAGTTGTGGAGAAATACTTGGAATCACTGTGAAGCTGAATGAGCCAGGCAGTTTTCAGGTCTGGCCTCCAGGAACTGGGTTCTAGCCCAGCAGGCCCACAGGTTGCTTGTTGGCTGCAGAAACCCTAGGGAAACGTGGCATGGCTCAGAGCCTCACATGTACACCTGGCACTGGTCAGAAAAATATCAGATGTGTGAGACCTTCAAAACGACTCTTCAGCATGTAAATGTGGCAGAAGATCTTCCTGCTATAGCTGTATCCTCACCTTTCTGAATGGGGGAACTTGGCTTTTCAGGCTGGATGCATCACTAGTGAATGTCAAGACTGTGCTATAGCTATGCATCATGAGAAGCCACTGTGTAACACCCAAGCCCTTTACAGGGTCCACAGGTCCTCTGCTTTGGTCCCTGCCCCCTTCCTGCCCTCCCCTATCGACCATAATGATTCTCCCCCTGCTTCCGCCATACACTGCCTTGATGTACCCCACTTCTAAACCACCAGCCAGTCCCTTCCCTCTGTCCCTTCTTCCACAAAACCTTCCCAGTGTCCACAGCCCATCAGCTCTGTGTGCTGTGACATTTTAAAGCTTGGTGTGATGACTGTCAGTCCCTTACACCAGGACTGGCACTGTATTCACTGCCCAGCCTGATACCACAGCCATTCTGCAATCAAGCACTTTCCGTGCGCTGGAGATTTAGTAGATGCTGGGGAGGCCTCAGGGAGGGAGGAAGACATCCTAGATCTCTGCTTCAGGGAGCCTGCATCTTCGAGGCAACAGGTGTCAAGTACAGATAGTCCCTGACTTACAACCTCCCACCATTACCAGGGGGTGGAAACTGCACTTTGAATTTTCATCTTTTCCTGGGCTACCAATATGCAGTACAGCATACCATGTTGCTCAGCTGTGATGTTCAGTAAATTAGGTATATTGAGTTTTCTTTTCTTTTCTTTTTTTATTTTTTTGGTACTGGGGATTGAACTTGGGACCTTGCGCTTTTGAGGCAGGCGCTGGCACCACTGAGCTACGTCCCCGACCCAAATTAAGTATATTGAATTCCTTTTTGTCTTACTATATTTTCAACCTACAATGGATTTATTGAGATAGGAAGTTGAGGAGCATCTATACATACTATAATGTCAGGTAGCATAAACAACAGTGACTAGGGTCTGGGGATTTAGCTCAGTGGTTCTGCCGCCTCACAAGTGCAAGGTCCCAAGTTCGATCTCCCGTACAAAAAAAAAAAAGAACGACAATAAACAACAGTGACTCTAAAACTAGAAGGTAGACAAAAAAAAAATGACTTCATACTAAAGCCTCTGAGAGTCTTGTGCACATTATCAATTAGGCAATTTACAGCTCCATAAACCTGAAGCCTTAAGTTGACCTCAACGAGTGCAGTGTTTTGCCCTGTAAAACACTGACTGAATTTATGTCTCATGACAATTGTATTTCATCGTGTCCCTCATTTCCTATTAGAAATCCCACTGTTCTGTGATCTTTTGTGAACCAGCCTCATCTTCATGCCTAGTCCCTCACTGGTAAAGTAAATAAGACTTTGACATTTGCTCACTATCTGGAATCAATTTTAAAGGACTTACATTTTAACAGCTTGAGAATTATAACCTCAGCGGTGTTGATACACGCTAGGGAGAAACTTTGAGCCGTGTAGGGGCTACTACTGCAGGGGAGTGTCAGGAAGGCCAAGGGAGGCAGCTGTGCTGCTCTCAGGGTCCTTACTCTCACCAGCAAGTGGTGAGCAGAGGTACAAAGCTGGTTCCTGACTTCCCTCTCCCAGCCAGCCTTAGAGTCATTTTCTGTTCCCTCAGGCTCCAGGGATGAGGCGGCCAGCACCCTCCTTGGACAGCCTACATCCCTGCTGGTTCCCTCAGAACTCGCCACACGGTGGCGCTCCAGCCTCATGCACCAATGGCGGGAGGCCTCTGGAAGGAACCCAGGGCCTGGTCCTCCTGGCCATTGGCACGCACTCCCCCGTGTGGGAACTGGTGACTTTCGGGGAACTCTAAAGTCTTCTACATCATACCGTGACCCACGAGTACCCAGCAAACCCCATACCCTAATTCAGATCAAATCCACATATTTTAAGCACTTGCTATTGATCATATTTATCTGAGTTCACGGCTCTACCCGTTTTAAAGGCAGGAAAGCTGACTCAGAGGTTTATGTAGGCCACCCAAGGTCCTGGGGCTCACAAGTAGCCAGGGTGTGATTTAAACCCAGGTCCAACTCTGCATTGAAAATCCGACGTTCTTTCTATATCATCTGCCGGGGCGGAGGTGTTTGCTGGAGGTCCGGAGCTATGTAGATGGAGATTGCTGCACTGCTCTCCTGGGTGGATGGAAAGGTTTGGCCTGCCAGGGGAAAGATGTGGTCACAGCCTTATTCTTCCTTCCTCTGGCTTCAGGAAACGATGGGTTTTGCAGCTATGCAGGAGCCTTGTGTTTGGGACACGATGTCTGAACCAGGAAGGAGCTAAGCTCCAAAATGGACACCGTAGACAGGTGGTGGAATTTCCAGCTTCAGAGCGCACCAAGAGAAGAGCAGGAAGCGGATGGTTTGGGTGCTGGGACCAGGAACAAGAGAAAGTGAGCTTTCTCCCCATATTCCCTTCCTCTGGCATTTGGTGGGAGAGCAGAAAGCTTAGTGGTTGGCACATGGCATCTGGCATCTGAACTCAAACCAACCCCAATATTCACTTGTCGCACAGCCACCTGCCTAGAAGATGCTACTTACTTCCCACAGTTGCCCTTTCTACTGAGTGTACAGCACCTAACACAAGCTGGTGGAGGGGAGAAAGACAGTAGTCATCATCATCGTTATCACCATTATCATTATTACTATCCAACATTGCATTTTCTATTAGCAGCCTCTCTCAGGAGGAGTGGAAATTCCCCAAGTAAGTGCCTCGCTCAACAGTTAATGACAGTAAAACAATCCCACTTGTCTAACCACTTTGCTTAAGTGTTACTTGACTGACAGGGAGGGTTATTTTGGAGAGGAAAAAACCCAGCCAAGCTCTTACTGCACTATCCCTGGGAGGTTTCCATGACAACACTCACCTGGATGTTCTGGGGGAGGGCAACCACCTGGGGAGGAGTTCTGAACTAAAATCAAGAGATGGGGTGGGGGGTCCTCCCACTCCTGTGGTTCTGACTATGTTTACACAGCCCGGGTTGATTCCAGCCTGGGGCAAGGTGTTTGCTTTACGTGTCTCTTAAACCCCACCACCACCCTTCTTACCACCCATTCTACAGATAAAGAACCTGAGACAGAGAGGTCAAAGGTCAAGGCCAGTCTGGTTTTCACATACTGGATGAGTTTGGACTTTGGGGCATTTCATTTGTCACACTAGAGGAGCTTGGCTGGAGCAGTTTCTCAGCCTCAGCATGGTTGAGGCACTGGGCTGAATCATTCTGTCACTGCAGGATGCTCAGCATCCTCTGCTCAGCTCCCCCTCCCAGTACCCCATTCTTGACAATCAGACTCATCTCCAGACACAGCCACTTGTGACCTGTTGCTACCCACTGGACTGGGTAATAATTATTCTGCTCACTCCTCACGTGTGTGACAATTCTGAATTTATAAAGCTCTTTCACAGTACCTGTCTCATGTGATCCACGTGTGGTCGTGTGACTTGGAAGGCCTTCAGACCAGGGTTCCTCACCTAGACCCCAGCGCACCCCTGTTCCTGAGTCAGGTGTTGGGGAAATCAGTGTGAAGTTCAACTATCTCACCTGCTTGATTGGCAGACCCGTCTCACAGCATCAGCCTGTTTTAAGGTCAAGAAAAGTAAGGGCACCTGAGGAAGACACCCTGGAGGTCCCACAGTGGCAGTGCTAGACAGGAACCCAGACAGGTCTGCCTCTCAGCCAGCGGTTTGCACTGTAACCACCTAAGAACCCTTACCCCAAAGCAGATCCCAAAGGCCTCAGCTGGTCCACACACCATGATCAGCCCAGCTCTCTGCTCTCACCACAGCCTAGAGTCCTGGGCACCCCAGTTCAGAAGCCAGGCTGGTGATAGCAAGGTCCCGATCTTTTGATGATACAGAGGCAAGTGTCATGGGGCAGAGTGTCATCTCCTTCCTCTGGTTACAGAGGAGCGTGGAAGATGTTCAACAGCGGTAGCTTTGACGAGTTGGACCGCATCCTCCCAAGAGGGCTGGGCCTCCTGGGGAGCACATACTGATTTCTCCAGCTCTATGCATGAGCCCCACACTGACTCTGCTCAGCAGCCATCACAGAGAAAGCACCTCCATGCTTAGAGGGCTGAGGCTCCAAGAGTCACATAGCTGGGAAGTGCCACAGCTCTGGGCCTAGAGCCTGGGGAGTCAGCATAGGAGCCACCTCTGGGGCCCCAGCCAAGGCCTGGGACCTCTGAACTCAACAGGAGCATGCGCTCCATGTCTAAAACTCCCAGGACCTCTAGATTCATTTTCATGAAGGTTCCTATAGGAAAAGCATTTGAAAGCATTCATTTCCCACAAATCCTAGATCCTCATGGCACGCTGAGTTCACAAAAGAAAAAAACCTCTTCCCTCTAATTTGCTCAGCTTAGTCGAACACATTCGAAACCCTGCTGTGTGCCCAGTGCTGTGCTAAATACCAGGCATTAGTAGGTAAGTTGGATCTAGGTCTTGTTCTTAAGGGGCTGCCTGGCCAGATGGAGACACCCATGGGATAGATGGTTTAATAGGCTGCCACCTGCACATAGCAAGGCATCAGAGTTCTGTTACATGTGGAAGACTGGCCAGGTGTAGAGGTGCGTGCTCTAATTCCAGCACTTTGGGAGGCGGAGGCAGGAGGATCACAAGTTCAAGCCCAGCCTAGGCAACTTTGTGAGACCCTGCCTAAAAAAAATTAAAGGAGGGGGAAATGTAGCACAGTGTGAAGGCACTGGGTTCAATCCCCTGTACTGAAAGAAAGAAAGAAAGAAAGAAAGAGAGAGAGAAAGAAAAGTACGGAAGACCAAATAGATGGATGAATGGATGAGGGATTGGATGAGCTAGAGAATTAATAATTGAATGACTGATGAATGAAGTTGACAATGCAATGACAGAAGTGAGCAGACTTAGGAAGACTCAGTAGAAAGTCATCTAAACCCTTAACAGTGGTCAAAGGCGACGACGACGATGACGACGACGACGATGATGATGACAAACATCATGATAATGACAATAGTGAAGGAGGAGAAAGAGAAGCCGGTGCCTGCCCAGAATTTCCTAGTGCTTCGCTCACTCTCCTGTCTTCTTTCACACTCTGAGACCAAGCCTGAGGTCCTCTTAGGCGGCGTCAGCCTGCTCAGCCTGAAAGGGACAGGCTACGAGTGCTGGGAGTGGACATCCTGGAAGAGCTGCTGACCAGTGGCTGGTGGTAGTTGGTGTATAAACGCCAAGCTCCTTGCTTCTTCCAAGGAGAGCATTCTGTGCTGGCTCCCAGAGTCTGCCAAAGGAATGGACCTCTCCGCCCACCATGACCACTTGCTAGTAGTTTATTATTTATTATTACCAGAGTTTATTATCTACCCATAAGGAGCTCCTGGTATCACCTTTCAAAAAAGTATTCAGAATCCTTGGCTCAGGATCATCTGTTTCTCGAGGGACCCGAGCTATGAGACTGACAAAGTTTATAACAGCTGATGTTTATTGAGTGCTTGCTTCTCGTCAGCTGCTCCATCTGGTAACTACAAACCCTAAGACATTTCTCTCCTTAGCATTCCTGAAAGTCTGATCATGTGGTCATTATTATTATCACCCTCATTTTATAGGCGATGAATGGAGGCTGAGAAATCTGTAAAGTCCCAAGGTACCAGGGATCAAACTCAGGACCTTGCACTTGCCAGGCAGGTGTGGCACCACTGAGCTAAATCCCCAGCCCAGAAATCTGTCGAGTCCTAAGAGTCTTAATTGTCACAGCCAGAACAAAAGCCCAAGTCCCTAGAACTGCAGTATTTGAGGACATAAGTGCTTATCTCACTGTCTCCTAATGAAGGAAAATGAGGATGGGAAGCAGAAGGACCCTTGGGTTGCTGGTCCTAGGGGAAAAGTTCCATCTCACTGTGGGTTTCCTCTTCTGCTGTGCAGTTTCAGCAGAGGGTTGCTGGACAGCCCCCCGGGACCAAGGTGAGGCTCCTATTTACGCCCAGCAATGTGAGAAACAAGGTGCTCAAACATCTCAGAAAGGATGTACAGGTTTAGCTATTTGCTCCAGCAGTGATGATATATTTGCTTCTTTTTGCAGTTCTGGGGATCCAAAATCAAACACAGGTCCTCTTGTGGTAGGCAAGCACTCTACCGATGAGTCTCATCGCCAGCCCTCCAGCCGTGAAGATGAGGGAGGGAGCTCCTGTAGAGGCGCTCCTTGACTCACGATGGGGTTACATCCCAATCAATGCATCTTAAATTGGAAATTAATTTGAAAACAATATATCTAACCCTGCCAACTACTGCAGATAGCCTAGCCTACCTTAAATGTGCTCAGAACATTCACACAAAGATGATTTTGTCAGATGTGGTGGGGCACGCCTGTAATCCCAGCACTTGGGAGGTTGAGGCAAAAATATCTCCTAGAGTTTGAGGCCACCCTGCACTGCATAGTAAATTCAAGCCAACCTGAATTACATAGCAAGAACCTGTCTCAAAAAACCAAAACTCACAAACAAAAAAAAAGATGATTTTATGACCAAGTGTTGACTGTATCCTGAAATTCACTGAATCCTGTCCTGATGGTGAGTGAGGGAATGGCTGGACGCTGTTCACCATTAACACACACAGCCGGCAGCACATGAGGCCTGCAGAGAGTCGGAAGCACTGAACCCTGCTTGCTGGAGGGCGGGGATTGCCACAGGGCAGGTCATCAATTCTGACTGGGAGCTGCGGCTTGCTGCTGCCACTGCCCGACATCACAGGATTGTACTGTGCTGGCCAAAAATAATATCAAAATTTGAAATTCAAAGTAGTTTCTACTGAATGTGTGCCACTTTGATTCCATTGTAAAGTGAAAAATTATAAGGGAAATCATAAGTCAAGAGCCATCTGTGTTGGAAGAAGAATTGGGGTGAATGTGGAGGGCACCTTCAGCCACAGGAGGGCCTAGGACGGGTTAAACTCCTTCCATATTCCTGGAACTGCATACGCGTTGACTCAAGCAGCCTCCAGACCTCAGCACTACTGACATTTCCAGCAACGTAACTGTCTTTTGTCAGTGACCACCTGTGTGTCTTCTGCCCCAGGAAGCCCTGCAGGCGATGGGAGTGGCAGTAGGAGATGACACAGTTGCCCTGTCATTTCAGCGTGTCCTGAGCTGTGAGAGAACTGCAGTGTCGTGTGTTCCTCTTGAGCAGGTGGCTCTGAAGGGCCCGTTCTTCACAATGACAGCCACATAAGGCTGTGACAGATTTGTGCTGTGTCCGGGGCCTAGCGGAATCATGCATGCTCCCCCGTCTTACTGGGGTCATTCAGATAAGGAAAGTGAAAGGCAATGAAGTCTGCTGGGAGCCCAGCACCAGAGCAAAATGCATGAGGATGAACACAAGTAACTCCATATAAGGCTCCCTCTTAGCACTCGGGCCTAAGCTAAATGCCACATCCTTCCAGATGACCCCAGACCATCATGACCCCTGTGCTAGCCCCAACCCCGGATACAAAGTCTTGTTTGTTATTCCTTCTGAGCATTTATTATCACAAATTAGCTTTTTTGGTTTTTTTGTTTTGTTTTGCTTTGTTTGAGTGCTGGGAATTGAACCCCTGGCCTTCACACTAAGCTATATCCTCAGTCCTTTTTTATTTTTTGTTTTGAGATAGGCTCTTGCCAAGTTGCTAAGTGGCCCTGGCTGAGCTTGAACTTGTGATCCTCCTGCATCAGCCTCTTAGAGCACTAGGTTTACAGGCATGTGCCACCTCTCTTAGCTTCCTTAGTTACAGATAGATAGCCTTCCAGCATCAGAATGGAAGTTCTATGGGGGCAGGACCTCAAATCCCCAATGCCTAGGAGCAATAAGGAACTGGCAGGAAGAGTATGCTAAATGTGTATTTGTTCACTGAATGAATGAGTGAAAAATTACTGAGTAAATGAGCTTGGCCATTGTTATGGTTTATGTCTTGATGTCTCCCCAAAGCCTCATGCAGTCATAGATGGCTTTTCCAGAGGTGGCTGAATCTAGAGCGTGTGGTGTTGGGATTGAGGGTGTGTGATTACTAAACCAGTCCACTGATTGGTTTACCATCACCCTAATCCTGGTGGTCTGGATAAGATAGAGGGAGCAGAAAGACCCTATTAAGGTGCTTTTGATGCTTAAGTTGCTTCTGCTAGTGTGTGGGCGCCATGAACCGTTTCTCCTCTGTGACACCCCTCTGCCATGTGCCACTCTGCCTCAGAGCCAGCCCATTATGGACTGAAACCTCTACAAATTGTCAGTTAAATAAACCCTTCCCCCTTTAACTTTGGGTGTCAGGTATTTTGTCTCAGCAACCAGAGAAAAATGACTAACACAGCCACCCTCCCACAATCCAGCAGGTAACTTGATGAAGCTGGTAAAAATGACAGCCAACACAGGGATGCCCACCAGGGGCCAGGAACAAGCGCTTTCATTTGTCCACCCCATGACCCACTGTAACAGATACTTGTGTGCGTGTGTGTGTGTGGTAAAATAGACATAACACAAAATGGTCCATTCTATTTTTACAGGGCACAATTGTTTCATGAAGTACATTCACAAGATTGTACAGTCATTGCCACTCTCTACTTCCAGAATTTTTCCATCACCCCAAAAAGAGACCCCAACCCACTAAGCCATCATTCCTCATTCCCCATCACCTCCATCCTTTGGAAACCCCAAATCTGCCTTCTGTTTCTATGCATGTTTCTATTCTGGATATTTCACATGAATAGAGTATTTGTTTTCAAGAATCACCCATGTTGCAGCAATTATCAATACTACTCTTTGTGGTTGAATGATACTCTATGGTAGCAATGGATATACCATAATCTGTCTATTCAGCCTGTGGATATTTTGGTTGTTGCTACCTTTGAGCCATTATGAGTAGTGCTGCTATGAATATTCACATAGAAGGTTTTGTTTGAACACCTACTTTGAATTCTTTTAGATGTGCCCCTTGGAGTGGAATTGCTGGATCACAGTGCAATTCTACGTTTACTAGCATCACCGGTACTGAGGAACTCTCCCCTGCTTTTTACAACAGTGGCACCATTTTACCCCTCACCCCACCCCAGATATGTATGAGGGCTCCAGAATCTCCTCGCTCCCACCAGCACTTGTTATTTTCTGCTTTTTGATTATGGCCATCCAGTTTACAAAGAAGAACACAGAGGCTGAGAGGTGGCCGGGGGTGTAGCTCAGTGTTTTGCTTGGCATGATTAAGGCCCTGGGTTCAATCCCCAGCATGCAACTGATCAATCAATGCAATTGATTATGACCATCCTAGTGAGTATGGAGTGGTCTTTATTTGTCTTTCCCTAGCGAATAGCACTGTTGAGCACCTTTTCATGTGCTTCTTGGCCATTTATCTATCTTTGAAGAAACATCTAATTATGTCCTTACTCCATTTTATTTTCCTTTTTTTTTTTTTTTTTTGGTACCAGGGATCGAACTCGGGACCTTGTGCTTGGGAGGCAGGTGGCGGCACCACTGAGCTAAATCCCCAGTACCCCTTACTCCATTTTTGAACTGAGTTGTCTTTTTTCTCTTAAGTTCCAAGAGTTCTTTATATATTGTATGTATGAGACTCATCAGATATGATTTGCACGCATTTTCTTCCATTCTATCGGTTGTCTTTTCACTTTTCATAATGTCCTTCAACATATAATACACTTGAACGCATTTTTAATTTTGATGAATTCCAGTTTATCTATTTTTTTCTATTGCTTGTGCTTTTGGTGTCATACTTATGAAACTTTTGCCAATTCCAAAGTCATGAAGATTTAACTCAGTTTTCTCCTAAGAGTTTTACAATTTTAAGTCTCATATTTAGATCTTTGATCCACTGTGAGTTAACTTTTGTAGACAGTGTGAATTAAGGGTCCAACTTCATTCTTTTCCATGTGAAAATGGTAGTAGATACTTCCATTCGAACCCAGAGACTGAGGGACAAATGTCCTGTAAAGCTGGTCCCCTTCCTGGCCACGCCCAAATGTCCAAGGTGATGTCCTTCATTATTTTTTGAGCTGAAGGTATAAGAAGCACAGACCTAAGAAATAAGATGTGCATTCTAAGTTCTTCCTCTTCACCAGGTCTCAATTTCCTCTTCTGTTCTATGGGCTGCTGGTCTCTAAGGGTCTTTCCTGCTCAGATTGCTGGCACGCTCCAGCCTCCTACCCCATTTCCTTCATGCATCTCTTTGGAGAATGTGTGGAGGGCACCCTGCTGGCCAGAACTGCTCTTGTAGAAAAGGCTTCATTGCAAGCACAAAGCATGGGCCTCATCATGGGCCTCAGCAGCCCCTGGAAGACGCTGCCCAGCAGCCCCGTGAGGAAACTACTAGACTGTGCAAAATGCAGTGCAGCTAAAGTGCAGAGGGCTTTCTGCACCTGCCAACAGTTTTCTTCACAAGTGTTGCAATGAAGCTACTTGAGAATCAACTTGCAAAGCACCTGGCTGTAAATACTCCTCACACCCCTCCTTGGCCTCCTTTGCTGCCTTAGGAGCTCTGACCCAGAGTCGGTGCTCGGCACATAGCTGAGTGAATGAACAAATGAACGAGATGACCATTCACTTCTCTTCCTTTGATGACCTTAGATCAAACGTTTTCTGAAAAGGACTTATCACAGTTACTCAATGCTGCCATTGTAGTGTCATAGAGGACACAGAAATGAATGAGCATGGCTGGGTTTCAATAAAGCTTTATCAGTGCACACTGAATTTTGAATTTGAATTTTCATGGCATTTTAGATTTTTTTCCTAACCATTTAGAATGTAAAACGCATTCTTAGTTCTTGGGTCATACAAAAAGCAGATGGGCCATGGGTTGCATTTGGTTCATCAGCTGTAGTTCGCCAACATTTGACTTAGACTTTTGCTTTATTTTTATTTTAGAAACTTTTCTTTAGTATGGAAATATTATATATTCATTCTAAAATAATTAGAAATTAGCAACTTGCAAATAAAATTAGAATCACTCATAAGTTCAATTCATAGAGATAATTACTTCTATTATGGGCATGACCTTCTTTTTTTGTTTTACTTGTCTAGCTCTACCAGTGCTGTCCAAAAGGATACCCACCCCACAAATGACTATTGAAATTAAAATTAGATACAATTAAGAAGAAATCAGTTCCCTGGTCAACTGGTTATTTCAAGTATTCAGTGCCTGTGTGGCCAGTGGCTGGCTACCATGTTAGATATCACAGGAGCAGACACAGAATGTTTCCACTGTCACAGAACGTTCCACTAAACAGCACTGGTCTATTTACAGCAATTTATATAAATTTAACACAAAAATAGACCAACACCAACTACAGTTTTTGCGAATATCTGTATTCACTTAATTGTAGAAATGACATTTCTGGACCAATCAATTTTCAATTGTTTACTGTTCGATTTCATGTAATGGATTTCCCTTCTGAGTCCCTGTTGTATTTGTGTCTCCAGTATCTGGCTCTATTTTGATAAACAAAATAACAGCAAACCACTTTATCATTAAACCTTCATGGTCTCCATTGTCTTAGGGTAAATTCTCAGAAGCTGGATTGCTAGATCAAAGGAGAAACACATTTTTAAGACCTTTTATAGGATGCCTAATCTTTCTTTCTTTTTTTTTTTTTGTGGTACCAGGGATCAAAAGGATGCCTGATCTTTCTGCAGAAAGTTATGATCATCTACCATGAGCAATATATGAAATTGTGCAATTCCTTGAAACTTCCACATATAGTAATTATAACAACAATAAGACTGTTTTGGTAGGTGAAAATTTTCCATCTCTGTTTAAACCTGTTTTCCTTTGACAAAGTATTTTCTCCTGTGTTTACTACCATTTTACTTTGTCGGGGGGTGGGGGGGGACAGGTCTTGGGCAATCAAGGGGGTTATCTGCACGGCTTAGGTTTTAAGGAAAAATTGCTAGATTTACGACATAAGGCCCATAAAGTTCTTCAGGCAAGGTGATAGGATTAACATACCAGAGATAGGAAAGGTCTTAGTTTCAGCAGGGTTGGGGCCATCTTATACTTCCCATCCATTTTTCCCTTATGTTATTCTCATTTATTGTTTCTTTGAACACTAGTGGGTGGCTATTTGGTGAGGTTTGTAATTTGTCTATTTGCTTATTTTAATTCCTTTATTCCTAGGACCACAATCCTTATCTAATCAGAAATGAAGCAGCTGGATTCCTGGGAAGCAGAAAGGAAGGGACTTGGGCCTCTGCAAGATTTCAGAGGACCAAGGAAATAGTTACTTGTAATAAGGCTGCGTGAAGAAAACCAAGCTGCACTCTTTCTTGGCCTTCTTGAGGTTTTGATTTTGGCACTGAATGGTTGCCTTCTCTTCAAATTCTTTGAGAAGCTATGGGGCTATCAGTCATTCATACTTTAGTAATAATTTCCACATGGTATTTTTCATTGTATAAAAGCATCTGTATCACTTCTAGGGTCTCATTTATACCCATAAAGGAGGTACAATCCCTATCTCCATTTATCTTGGAGGATGAGGAAGCCTGAGTGACCTGGCCTAGGTCCTGAAGAAGGAACCGGGGCCTGACTCCTACATCCAATGTTCTTGGCAAACTATTTGTCTTCCACAGCGGATGGGCCAGGCGTTAACTGAGTGGCGGCGGCGGGCTGACAGAAGAGGCCCTGAGCTCAGGCACTGGAGGAGGACTCATGCTCCCTCCGTCCGCTTCCTATGGAACCTTTCTGATTCCGACTCTAGGGTTCCCGAGACCGATTCGAGGCGCTGGCTGGGAGTGGGACAGCTACACTGGTCTGCAGCCCCGAGGGCTGAAACCAGGGCGTAAGGGTTGGGGGTTGTACTTGAGATCCAGGTGGAATGGACCTCTAGAGGCCCCAGCACCACCACCACCGCGCGCCTTTAGGGACGGCATCACCACCCCCACTTGGTGGCTGTCTTTTCCTCTCGGGCCCAGTCCTCCTGGCCGCCCTCGCGGTCTCTCCTCCAGGACCCCGGGTGCCTCCCGCCCGAGCCCCGGGCTCCTCCGCCGGCTGGAACTGGACTCTGCTTCCGCCCCACCTTCTCCCTCCCCGGGGGCGGTGGCCCGTGGCGGGCGATCTAATTGGCTGCGGCTCGAGCGAGGGCTAGCGCCGGCGGCGCTGATTGGTCGAGGCGACTCGGGGCGCCTGGAAGCCCGGCGAGTCGCTGGGGGAAGCAGAGCAGACACCCGGCTCGGCCCGAGCGCAGGGCGCGGATCCCACGAGTCGGAGCCGGCGGATCCGAGCCGGTACATCGGAGCCAGAGCTTGGAGGTATGGAGAGGCGCTGGGTCGCGTGGGGTGGGGGCTTCGGAGGGGCACCAAGATGCAGTCCTTCTGCCCTGCTCCCAAGAAGCAAAAACGGGGCATCATCTTCTCCTAGAAACCGGGCCCTCCATGCTCCCAGGACGCAATCTCTTTCCCCTGAAAGAAAGGGTCACCCACCTCCTAGAGAGCAAAACAGCTACGTTTTCGCTTCCGAAATGGGCCCTTCCTTCTGGCCGCAGGTCTAGAGGTAGGAGTTCTCTCCCTAATTTACGCCGTGAAATAGAACGTGCCCCCCCTCAAGTGGGGTCCCGCCTCCCCAGGTACCCAGACCCCCTCATCCCTTTGGAGACTGATGCCCCTTCCCTATGCCTAATAAACTTAAGTTTGGGTCTCTTGACTTCCTCCTCTTACCCCCTTCATAATGATGAGGATCTCCTCAGCCTGTAGATAGCCGTGTCCTCTCCTATCACCTATGCAGAATGGAAGTCTGGGGAAACAAGCCCCTCCATAGGACAAGGACATCCCAAGGCGGACACTGCAAGTCACCTTCCAAGCCCATACCGACCTCCCTCCATCCCCACCTCAGAAACTGGAAATGATGACTCCCCTCCTACCCCTGCCGCAGACCCTCCCCACCCATAGGAGAGGCAGGTTGCTTCCCACCCACCATGCCAAAGGCATCTTGGGGCTTCCCTCTCCTCCTGCAGTAAAAATGTATGACCAGGGACTTTCACACTTGGGAACTGGGTGAGGGTCTAAACACCTATCGTTGACCAAGTCATCTTCTCTGCCTCATCCTTTCACCCACATCCATCCCCCACCCTCACCCTCATCCACCCTTCCCTGTCCCACCTCACGCCAGCTCTGCTCAACACCTGGCTGCCCTGCCGAATGATTCCTCCTCACTTTCCTCACCTGTGCTAGCCAGCGATAAGAACAGGGGAGGCTTAGTAAGATGGTTTAGTAAAATGGAAGCCCCTGAAAACTGCCATCCCGGATGTAGAGCCCCTTCCTGGGACCTTCAAACTCGGGCCACAGAGAAGCTTCAGGCAGCTGGACCATCTAGGACCCTCTCCTATCCCACCTCTACCAACACACACACACACACACACACACAGGCATGCACGCAAAGGGCTGTTTTCAGTGCAACTTCCCCTGAGGCAGTCCACTCTCCTCCTGGAGAAG
This sequence comes from Heterocephalus glaber, assembly GCF_000247695.1. The sequence continues at coordinate 6,113,955 of NW_004624824.1, forward strand.
CAAGTGTGATGCAGAAAAGGGCTGCTGGCCCTCTTCCAAGAAAGCCCCCATTTGCTCCCTGGGGCTGCCCCCACCCGAGCTCCTGTGGGCGTTGCCTGGTGGATTTCCCTGGGCTCTTGGCCAAGAAAGATGGACACTGCCGGGCCTATCTAGTGGGCTGTGCATGGTGTTGGCTTTGCCGCCTTAACAGTGCTGGAGTACAGGTCAGGATGCCATGGCCTGAGAGGGCAGCTGGCCTCTGGTGGGCCAGGTTGGGAGGGGAATGGGCAGGAGAGGGGTTGGCAATGAGTTTCGTCTTGTTCTTTTGTACTGGGCACTGTGGCATGGAGTATGGAGAAATGTGTCTCCTGGAAGCCAAACAGGTCAGCCCTGGGGAGAGGCCAATGGCCCAGTCCAGAGTTCTAAGACCTGAGCAGGCTTCTAGGTTAATGATCCTATCGGTTCATTTGACAGTTAAACAAAGAGGCACAAAGGGGGAAGAGACTTGTTCAAGGTCACCTAGGCAGTGAGTGACAAAGATGGTCACAGTTCTTGAAGGGTCCATCGGGTGTCAGGGTTCTCCCCACATACACGAGCTCCAGTCTCCATATTTACAATGGAAACTGCTGGGCACCACGTCCCCACTTGTCCAAGGAAGCTCCGAGGCTCTGTGAAAGTCATCCAGCTCTGAAGGGACAGACTTGGAACTCAGCACTGCCCCCAGCCTGTACCTGGTAGAATCTATTCCTGGGTGTCTGCTTGCCGCTGCTCATTTAGTATGATCTTTTTATCAAGCCCACTCCTGAATCTAGGTTTGCCAAGATCTAAATGACCAGGGGAGCAGATGCGATCAGCCATTAGTCGCAGTGTGCGGGAGTGGAGGCTTCTGCAGCCTCAGGTACACAGCTGGCTTTGCTGTGGAACATCGGACAGGCTCTGAGGAAGGCATAGCCCTTCCTTCTCGACCTCTGCCTATTGTCTCTGGCCCCCACTTCCCTCCAGTAATCTCTCACCCCTGCTCAGAGCCCTGCATCCTTTCCTGGCGCAGCAGATGGGGAAAACAGCTGAAACTTTTAACTGCTTCTCTCTACGACCATCCCCCTATCCCAGCTGGACAGCAGCAACCAGATTCCTACAAATTCGAGAATCTAGGGTAGCAGCTGTCCTCACTTCCACCCTGTCCAGCTCTCAACCAATGGGTTGCTACCATGCTTCACCCTAGAGCTGAGAGCCCAGTGCGAGGTGAAAGTTCAGAGCCCAGATCTGCTACGTGCTGTGTGATCTTGGGGAAATCCTTAACCTTTCTGTTGCTTCTTGGGGCTAAAATAAGTTCATCCTCATAAAGTACAGCACACAAATAATGAGTGGAAGTAATGGTAATGAGTTCAAGTACAAACTCATGAAACATTTAATGGTGATGGGATGGGGTCAGCTAAGTTTCCAGGTAAACTCATAACCGGTGCTGTAAATAAGCTGCCTGGGCAAAGGCAGCAAACACCAGCCCTTGGAGACAAGGGGAGCCTTCCTGGAGAGACAGTGTGGCACGCAGGATGGACCACAGACCCAAAAGTTACATGGAGCCGAGAGTCCACCTTTGGCTACTGTACCTGTGAATCTTGGGCAAGCCTTTCACTTCTCTGAACCTCAGTTTCTTATCTTTGAATGAGATCTGTTGGGGCAAGGCACAGGTAAGAGACAAGTCTACGTCTCTGCCTAGACATTTTGGGTTGGATCATCCTTGGTTACAAAGGGCTGTCCTGTGCATTGTAGGATGTGTTTCATCTTCTTTCCCCTCTGTGCAACAGATGCTTATGCTATCCCCTCGGTTGATAGAGAAAATATTTCCACACATGACTAAATGTCCCCTGAGGGACAAATCCTTCCCTTCCCATTGAGAACCACTGGTCTAATATATAGCCTTGCACATGGCTGAGGCACGAGCTAAGCCAGCCTGCTCAAGCTGCACTAGCGCCTTGCTCTGGTTTCCACATGATGGGGCCAGAGAGTATCCAGCTGCTGAACTTCCCTATGTTAATGATAGTTTTAGCACCTCACAGTTAAACAGAACTTTATCTTTTGCAGAACACTATTATATCTGTACTCTAGGCTTCCCCTTTTACAGATGAGCAAACCAAGACTCATAGAGGTTAGACTAGTCTAAGCATCACCCTCTTGCTTGGTAGAGGTCAAAGAATTGCTCAGACCGGAAGCAGTTTTAGAAACCACCCGCCTCACTCTGGAGCCTTCCTTGGAAAGTCATTTGGCAATCTTTCTCAAAATTTAAACTACGTGTGGGCCCTTTGGCCAAGGAACCCCGATTTGAGGAATCTGCTACAGAAACGCTCAACCATACAAAGATAAGGCTTTAGGGCTTTGTCACTTCAGTATGGTGAGGGGTTGTGTTCCAGTGCACTCACAAAGGAAAAGGAACAGTTTTCTTAGAAGAGTGAGGCACTCTTAAGTTTCTGAGTGGGAAAGGTTTCTGAAGCACATAATTTAGTGAAAATGACAAAATCACGGAATCAATGTATACAGCATGCTCTCATTTTGGAAAAAAAAAAAGATAATATGTAACACATGAAAATGGGTAGTTAGGGAAGTAGGGGCATGGAAAGGGAACATACGTGTTTATATGCACATGCTTAGAAGGGAGAAAGAAGGAAAGGAAGGTCCAGCTAGTGTCCCTTGCCTTGAAGTGAGCGAAGCAAGCCCCGAGAGGTTAAGGGACCCTCTCCTACCAAAAATCACCATTGGAGAGTCCCGGGACCAACAGCCAGGAGGCTGAGGCCACTTGACAGCTCTAAAGGCTGAGCCTCTGTCCTTCCCCACAGGGAGGTGGGCAGTGGTGTTAGACTGGCCCGAGCCAAATTGGGCTGCCCTCAGGGTGATGACTCGAGGCCACCCACGTCTACCTGTCAGCCTCAACTCGCCATCTCTAAAGACAGAATGAGAGTCAAAAAGCAAATAAAGGGGGAGGAGGAGCAGTGGCAGAACCTCCCTCCTTGGGTTATCTCAAGGATCAGATGGAGCCCTGCACGCAGACCCGTGATAGGAGGTCTGTACATAATTTGTGTGAGCCCTGCCCTCTCCTCATCTTAGGTCCCCACCCTGTGCCTGTCTCCCTGCCTTGGAAGTGACAGCTGGGGAGCCTGAGGCCTGCAAGACCACTCAGGGGGCTGGATCGACAGCCCCAGCCCTCCAGTGTGCCTGCCTGGCAGGAGTTCTCAGCAGAAAGCCTGGGGGGGGGGTTCCTCCTCCCTGCTGCCTAACTGTCCTTGTGCCCTCACGCTCTGTGCATTAGACTCTTGCAGGGCAGGGACGGCAGGATGTGGCCTCTATTTACACATTCCCTCAATAAAATCGACTTTCCAAGCACAATGTGTCCTCTTTTAAAAGCTACCTCAGGGTCCATCTTTTATAGGAAATTTTCCATGACCCTCCCCTGCCCTGAGCCAGGAAGAACATTTCTGCTCTGAGCTCCCTCCACCCAAGTCCTGGCTTCCTTGGGTCCATCGATGGTGCTGGATCTTCTCCCATTCCCTGATCCCTCGCAAGTAGGAACCACACCTGCCTCATTTTTCCCATGTCCCAAATGCACAGCATAGTTCCTGGCACACAGAAACAATCAAGGAGCATTTCTTGAATATGTAAACGTATTTTGTGTTGGAAAACATACATAGCCTAAAATTGATCATTTTGAAGTGTACACTTCAGTGACATTGAGTGCATTTACAACATTGTGTGTCTGTCCCCACTATCAAGTTTCAACACAGTTTCATCACCCTAAAAGAAAATGCCACGGTGATTGCAATCGCGCATGCCTGTGATTCCAGAACTCTGGAAAGCTGAGGCGAGAGGATCACAAGTTCTAGCACCATCTGAGCATCTCAGTGAGACCCTGTCTCAAAAAAAAAAAAATTTTAAAGGGCTGGGGATGTAGTTCAGTGCAAAGGCCTGGGTTCAATCTCCAATTCTGGAAGAAAAGAAAGAGCGGCCTGTTTTCCACAGTAGCAACACACTTTTACATTCCCAGCAACAGTCTATAGGGCTCTAATTTTTCCACATCCTCACCAACATGTGTTTCTTTCTGCTTCACTATTACAGTCTTTCTAGTGAATGTGAAGTGGTATCTCACTGACATTTTGATTTGCAAACAACTAATGATGGTGTGCAACCTTTCATGGTGCTTGCTGGCCATTTGTATATCTTCTTTGGAAAAATGGCTATTCAAGACCTTTGCTCATTTTTGAATTGGGTTGTTTGGTTTTTTTGCAGTGGAGTTGCTAGAGTTCCTTACCCTCACAAATGGATTTTTGTGTCACCATTTCTTCATCCATTTAAACTTTTGCTCAACGCTTGTGGGTCAGGCACTGCCTTATGACCTTAGGATAGCAAGGTGACTATAATACAGTTCATGCCCTTGGGGAACTCACTGTCTAAAGCAGTTTTTCAGTCTCAATGCTGGTATTAGTCAACTTTTCATCACTGGGACCTGACATACAGTTTAAAAGAGAAATGGTTCATTTTGGCTCGCGGTTTCAGAGGTTTCAGTCCATGGTTAGCTCTCTCCAAGGTAGAAATATCATGGATGAAGGGTGCAGTGGAGAAAAATTGGCCAATTTATGGCAGCTGGAAGCAGATAGAGAGGAAGAGAGCCACAGTGAGAGAAATATCCCCCAAAGGCACACAGTAGTGACCCACCTCCTCCAGCTGAACCCCACCTCCTAACAGCACATTCAGTTGTAAAGTTATGGATGGATGAATCTTCTGATGAGTATAGCTACCCTGTGATCCAAGCACCTTCTGAAAGCCCCACCTCTGAACATGAGACTTTGGGGAGACACCGTAGACCCAAACCCTAACACCTTTGATTTTATAGAGTGAGGCAGGGAAAGGGGCTTGTCCTGTGCTTGTCTGATTTTTTTTTTTTTTTTTTTTTTTGGTACCGGGGATGGAACTCAGGACCTTGTGCTTGTGAGGCAAGTGCCAGAACCACTGAGCTAAATCCCCACGTTTGTCTGATGTTTAAGAGCATACTGACCTACTAGGTGCCAGTAGTTCTCCTCCCTGCAAGTTGTGGCAATGAAAAATGTCTCTGGGTATCGCCAAATGTCTCTTGGGGGACAGAATTGCCCCTGATTGAAAATTACTGGTTTCAAGGTGAGAGAGACATGCATATCTACAGTTTTAGTCAGGTCTTGAGCCTAACTGGGTATACCATAGACGTTCAGGACACATATGTTGGATATTGTGGTGAGTGTGTGGGTGTTGTCTGAATAGATTGATGGATGAGTGGGTAAATGGATGGGTGAATAAACAAATCCAATTTTTAAGGTCTGAACATGTGCCTGAAATTCTACTGGAGAAAACAAAACACTGTTTTTTCCAGATGGGATTTCTAACTCTTTCCCTGCTCAGCACAGTAGTTCTCAAACTTTTAGCATCAGAACCCCCTTGAGGGCATGTTAAAACACAGATTGATGAGCCCACTCACCAGAATTTGACTCAGGAGAACCAGCAGCCTGGCTGAAATACTCCCAACTCTGTTTCCATATCCTTTGGGAATTCTGGATTATCCCCTTACCCCCAACAACATGTCAATTCTCAGAGGTCCCATAGCTTTAACTCCAGGCATATTTCATTTAGGTGCTAATATCTATTGCCTTGGACAATGGGTAACATGCAGGAAACCTATCCCTCAAGTGTTCTTTCAGAGTCAGAGTCTATAATGGCACACAACTGTAATCCCAGCACTCTGAGACGCTGAGATGGCAAGTTCAAGCTCAGCCTGGGCAACTTAATGACTTAGTGAGACCCCGTCTTAAAATAAAAAAGGAAAAAAAAGGCTTAGGATGTAGCTCAGTGTGAAGGCCTTGAATCCTCTCTCCAGTATCACACACACACACACACACACACACACACACACACACACACGTGAATTCCTTCAAAGCCCGGACCTACTGTTTTAGTGTCTTGCTGCTCAGAGTGTGGGACAGTGGTCAGGTGCATTGCATTGTCTGGGAGCCGGTCAGATATGCAGAACCTTGGGTCCCACCAGTCCTACAGAATAGGACTATAATTCAACAATATTTCAGGGTGATTCATATGCACATTAAAGTCTGAGAATCCCACCCAGGCCATCTCTGTATCCCTCGTGCTCAGAGCTAAGCCCTGGTAACCTAGCTGACAGGTTGCATGGCAGAGCATCACTGAGGCATTAATGGCCATCCATATATTTCCTGGTTGCTTTATCTGGTGGAATATCTGGGCTGATCTCACTTTACCCATAGGGAAATAGTCCCAGAAGGGCACTTCCTTGCTCAAGGTCATACAATGTCCATGAAGTAGGGAAGAGCTTGGCATCTGTTCCCTAAGGGGCAGTGAAGTCCAGTGCAGTTAACACGCCACAGCAGCTATACATGAAAGGCTGGAATGGGAGGGTGGCTCTCCAAAGCCACTAGCTTTGTATTCCAAAAGTGGAGGAATGGAAGATAACTTTAAAATGGTTGAAAAACAAGAACGCAAGTTGTATTCTTTCATTTATTCATCAAATACTTATTGGGTATTTAGATGCCAAACATTGCTATTCAGAATATGGTGATGGACAAGGAAAACAAGGTCTCCTTCTCAGTAGTTTATCAGTAGGGGACAAGATGTAGCCATCACAGACATGTATTCCTTAATGAGTGTGTGTATTTATTACGTGATTTCCACCCAGTCTCAACAGTACTAGGGCTGTGTATGTATGTGTGTGTGCACGTGTCTGTGTGGTAGGAGGGAGAATGCCCCAGCTACAGCACCAGACCATCTCTTGGGTGGCTATGGACACAGACTCAAGGACGGTTAACCTCCCAGAGTGAGGTGAGCACAGAGAAAGCTCAGAAGAACAGATAGACATTCAGGTGTAAAGTGGGAACAGAATACCTGTCCCTGACCCTGGGAATGCAGGGAAGAAATTTCAAAAAAGATAGAAAAGACAAGAAAGTAGTTGGCCAGGCATGGTAGCATGAACTTGTAATCCCAGCAATTCAGGAGGTTAAAGCAAAAGAATCACATGTTTGAGGGAAGCCTGGCAACATGGTTAGACTTTTTCTTTAAAAAAGGAAAAAAGAAAAGAAAGGAAGGGAGGAGAGAGAGAGAGAGAGAGAGAGAGGAGAGACAGAAAGAGAGAGAAAGAAAGAGATGAGAAATGTATTCTGAGCAGATAGAATATTGTTATAAGAAAATATTCAGAGAAAAAAGGGTAAAATTATGACTCTCATACAAATAGAAAACAAACACTTACTATTGATTTTATGAAGCAGATGTTACAGTCAACTCAAAGGAAAAGGCACTCATGTCTAAGGAATAAGGAAATGTTGATATGAATTCCAGATAGAAGCAAAATGGTCAGCCAAGGCAGAATTTGCTTGTTAACCAGTTTTCTACAACTTACAAAGGAGTTTGTAAAACAGCTTGAATGTCATGAACATGGCTAGAATCAGGTGATGCCAGCCCAAGTTGGTGTTGTAGACAATGCAGTTTTCCATTTCCAATGCAGCTTTCTTTCTCCCTGTGAAACCAGTGTTTGGAGGATGAGGAAGCCTTCAGTGGCGCACAAGGTAGACAAGGAGGAGAGGAGAGCTGCAGGAAGGGCAAGACCATGGCCAGCCAGGTAACTGGGCCCAGACACCCATGGGGAGCCAGGGCAGGGTCTTAAGCAAGGCGGCAATATGATTTTATTAGCACTTGAGAAAGATCCTTCCGGAAGCTGGATGAATAGCAAATAATCACCTTCTCCCACCTTTGAATCAGGTTCTGTGAGAGAAGTGTGTTCCCGGGGGCAGGTTGCTGGCCTTCCAGCAAAAGCTTTTAGTGCCTCAAAGCTCTTATGGGGCAAAGTTTGGTGAAACACCAGCCAAAAGAGCAAGGCAGCCCCTCTGCAGGGCGCAGGAACAAAGCCTGCCTCCCTTCTCCTTGTCCAGAGCTGTAAATAGCTCTCTGCTGGCTTCGAAGGCTGAGTGCCGTTCTGGGGACAGGCTGGAAATGAGCACACCAAGGAGCATTTTGCAAATTACTGCCTGCCTGTGGATTTGCATGCCTGGAATCCTGCCCTGGCCCCAGATGCAGCATCATCCAAGGGGCCGAAAACAGGCTTCACAGAAGATCCACACACAGAAGAGCATGGACATCCTGACCAAGGAACGGGCCCTGAGAAGGACTCGGAGCTGAGCAGGCAGGGAAATGCTAAGAACAAGAGGAAACAGTCCGGGGACCCTGGACTGCATTTCATCATAATGAAAGTGACAGTGAAACACTGGTGGCTCATATTTGCTGAGTCCGGGGTGACTGTTTTAAGGGTGTTATGTGTATTTGTACCTCTCTTTGCTTGGGACAGTCCGGCAAGATGACCGGATTTCAGAAAGGGAGGCTCAGAAAGGGTGAGTGGCTTCCCTAGGGTGTCGTAGAGTAGCATTTCTGACAAGAAACCTAGGCTTAGCTAAGCAAGATGGGGCACACCTGTAATCCCAGCAGGAAGGGAGCCGAGGCAGGAGGATCGAAGTAAATTCAAGGCCAGCCTGGGCTACACAGTGAGTGCAGGGGTGAGACCCTGCCTCAAAAACAACAAAAAGAAACCCAGGCTTATAGACTCTGAGCCCTGGGACCGGCACCAAGCCACAGGGACACCTCTGGGTATGCTTACTGCTCTCTCTGGCCTCAAGGTACTCATCCATCAATGGAGCAATAGTGTCTTTTGCTTTGACGATCACAGCAGGGTTGGAGAGGACTAGCTGCTGTGGCAAATGAAAAAGTAGGGTTAAAAAGTCAAAAATGTGGGCCAGGATTTAACTCAGTGCAAGGTCCCGAGTTCTATCCCCAGTACCAAAAATTAAAAAAAGAAAAAAAGTCAAAAATGTGCAATAAAAGTGGTGGAATGTAGAGAAAGTCTTTAAGTACCTCATAAGCCCCAGAGACAGGTGTAGGGTGCAGAGTCCACCTCATTTTCCTCGGGGACTTTGTAGGACCTGCTGTACTTCCTGTCCAGGACTTGGGAGTGGTGAAGAGCTGTGGAGGGTGACAGCGTGCGATTTGGAGGCTGGCAGGGAGTTTCCCTCTTGACAGGACTGGTAAAGGAGCCTAGGACAGGATGAGAAACAGTGGGCCAGAGCTGGGGAGCGAAGCTGGCTGCAAAGTGTTCACCTGGAGCCCTTGGCCCTCCCTCTGCCCACCCACAGGGCAGGAGCTCCCGTCTCAGGTCCTGATCGTCCAGCTTCTTCTGAAGCAGAGCAGCCTGCAGATCATTTTGGCTGATTGCACCTTTTCCATGGCAGCCATCTGCCAACGATGACGACTCAGACCATTTGTCACCATCAGTCAGCCCCGATGCTGTGCCATCCCTGGAGAGCCTGTAGTGGGCTTAAAACATCCTGCATTTGGAGACCAGCTGTGGCCTTGGCTCCCTCTGTGGCCTGGAGCCAAATGCCTTCTGTCTAGACCTCAGTGCCCTCATCCGTAAAATGGGTGGCAGATACAGGCTCCACGCTAGACTCAGTAATGTGCTTTAGGCAACATCAGTAAGGCCAGAGTGTTTATGTCAGTAGGCAGGGTTGGGTGTACAGCTTAGTGGTAGAGCTCTCATCTAACATGTGCAAGGCCCAGGGTTCTATCCTCAGCATCACCAAGAAACCAAAAAGGTAAGGAGGAGGCAGGTGAACTAGTGACATTTGGTTCTTGGAAACTATTCCAAAGCATTTCCAGTGTTGTACATTCACACTTGTATTGTTGAGGGATTAAGAGAACCCCTCCACCCCCACCAAGAGCACGAAACTCTTAGCAGTTGCCATATTGGACACTTCTTCTGAGGCTGGAGCGTATTTGTAAATCTACACTTTTGCTGCTGGACATGCTATGCCAAGGGTCGCTGCATTTCTCCGGATGAGCTATCTCCTCATCTGTCCTCGGGGACAGAACAAAAGTCCAATCTTCTTGCCCTCTGCTTTTCGTAAGAGTTTTGCTTCCTGCAAAGTTGAATGAGTGCTTCCCCCAGCATAAAGAGAGATTTGCTTAGCTCAGGTCTTTGAAGGATCCAAAGGTGTTTTGCAGGTGATAGTAGGTTGGTGCTGAATGTCACCCAGACTGGTAATGTTTAACCTGGAGAAGGTTGTGAACTGGGACATGCACCTCCACCTGGGCTGCCACAAAAGCCCCAAAAGCTCAGCTGGGGGGTGACAGGCTGCTCCTCCAGGTCCTGTCCCCAACTCAAACAAGCAAGCCCAGCAGCCCTGGAAAGCAACATGGATGAGGCAGAGGCTGTGCAGAGGTTTGCTTTTATTTTTAAAAGGGAGCCAAAGGGCACATGTAGCCCACGGACTGGCTTCTGTTCCCAGCACTGCCCACCTATTATCCTTTACCTCCCACAATAGTCCTCCAGGTAGTTCCTGTTCTCATCAGCATTTACAAAAAAGGAAACTGAGGCACAGGGTGGTGAAATCACTTAACCTCAAGATCACAAGAACTGAAATTCTCATCTCACTTGATTAGAATTGTTCGAGGGCAAAGCTGGGTGGCTTGTGCAAGGCCCTGGATTCCATCTGCAGCAGGGAAGGGGAGAGGGAGGGCGAGGGGAGGAGAGGCAGGAAGAGAGAGATCGCTGATTAGTCCAGAGAGGCAGCGCCTGCTGGTTCAGGACAAGTCTCTGTCCTTCACAGAGGAAATGTTCTTGAGTTACCCACCTCTCTTTGGAGAAGCCGCTGTCCCCCACCTCCCTCTCACATGGGTTCACCGCTCCCGTTCATTTCTCTGTCGCTGACATTAGACTGACAAGTCTCTTGAAGATGCAAGGAGTCATGGGTCAGGGATTTAGCTCAGTGGTTCCACCGCCTGCCTCTCAAGTGCAAGGTCCTGAGTTCAATCCCTGGTACTGAAAAAAAAAGATGCAAGAGTCTGTATCTTTTCTATATCACCAGTATCATCCCTGGACCTGGCATAGGGTAAACATGTGGTCAGCATTTGTTGAATTAATATATGGCTGCATTACTTAGATTAGCTTTTCTTCAGCGAAGTGCTGGGAAGGTGTGGTGCATATTTAGATCCTGAATTTACTTGAGGGTATTTGTTTTACTTTGCCTTTCTTTTAAGTAAACTTGTTTTGAAGTTACTATCAATTCCCACGTAGTTGTAAGAAATAATACAGAGAACCCACATGTTCTTCATCCAGCATCACTCAGTGGTACCATCTTGCAAACTTTCGATAGCAAGCCCACCACAACCAGGAAGTTGACACCTATACAGTCTGCTGGTCCATCTAGATTCCCTCAGGTTTACATCCATTCACCTTGCACATCTCTTTTAGGTTTTTGTTTTAGGAGTTTTTTTGTTTTTGTTTTTGAGGGGTTTTTGGTGGTGTTGGGGGTCAAACCCAGGGCCCTGTGCATATCAGGCACATGCTCTGCTACTGAGCTACACCCCTAGGTCTCACCTCACGTGTTTTAGGATTTTTTTGTTTTTTGTTTTTGTTTTTGTGATACTGGGGATTGAATTTAGGGCCTTTACACTGAGCTACATCCCAATCTCTCTCTGTCTCTCTCTCTCTCTCTCTCTCTCTCTCGACGCTTCTCACTAAATCACTGAGATGCCCAGGCTCACCTTGATCTTGCAATCCCCTTGCCTCAGCCTCCCCAAGTTCTGGGCTTATAGACATGCACCGCCATGCCTGGTTACCTTGCATGTTTTTAAACAATTGCTGGTCTCACAGAGGAGCAGATAAAAACCCAAAGATCGCACCATCTCAGGGTAAGCCAGAGCTTGAGGCTTCGAGTTGTCAAGTCCTCAGAGGTGGAGGCCGGCAGCCCTACAGCAATGAGATACGCAAAAGGTGGGCACCTGGATAGGGCACTCTCAGAGAATCACCTGAAACTTGAGTGTGTGAAAGAGTAAGGATGTGTTACGACAACCCCTAAAATCAGCTCAGCGAGCAGGAGAAAGGTAGCATTTAGGACCACGTGGCTTTGAGGGAATATCGGGTGCCATCCAGTGAGTCCCCCTGCGTCCAGTTCATTTATGTCCTTCTCAGGACACATTCCAGGGTTTTGTCTTCATTGAGTGCCATTTCGACCCAAGTGTACAGTTTCGCGCCCTAGCTTGGCCACTTCCCCGCTGTGGAAACTTGAGCAGATTGGCTACAATGTGGCTCATCTGCAGAATGAGGGTCACAACTGTGTGGACCTCAGGTCATTGTGAAGAGTGAGTCCAGTGACACCTGGGCAACACTCAGAGAGGCCTGACACAGGACGACCGCTTTGGTGACAGGAGTGTTATTCTAGCCACCCATTATTTCTTTAGATTAAATTGGCCCACGCTATGGAGCTTCCTCCTAAGCAGCCATATCTGGGCTCACACAGGCCTCATGTGTTCCTTTTTTTTTTTTCTTAATGCACATTAAAATAAAAACATTACCATTAGGAGAAATGTCTACTTACATGCCTTTAGTTATGACCTCCTGACAGGCAAAGTAAGTTGGTGGGTCCCTTCTTGGGTGTGCCATGCAAGTCACGTGACTCGGAGCCTCAGTTTCCTCATATAGAAAATAGGCATGGAATGTAACCTGCCCTCCAGAATGCATTGTGAGATTTTGGTTGTCAAGGCACACAGTGGGCATTTTACAAATGGAGCCCCATTTCCTGGCATGAGTTCATCAGACAAATCGTTTGTCTTCATTAAGCCTTGTTTTTTTTTCTTTAACTCTGTTAAATGGGACACAGCTCTTTCAGGTTTTTACCCAGCCCTGAAAGTTTTTGAGTTGAGGTTCCCGGTTGTCATAGTCATTTTCCTAGAAGACAGCCTTGCATTCCCGTGAAGGATGGAGCTGGCTGTGACAAGTGCATGCCCAAGGCTAAGACATCCCTGGAATATCTGCCCTGGGCTACATCTAGGTAGGAGTTCATGGGCAGGGAAGGAAGCAGAGGAAGAGAGAAATCCAGTAGGAAGCTGCATCCTAACACCTCAGCCCCAATTAAGGTCCCCTGAGTGCTACTGCCCGAGGACATTGGCATCTGCCCTTGTCTGACCAGTGCCTCTGTCTCTGTGAGTTCAGTTCTTTGTCACAGGTCTCCCTGAGTCTGAGTTGAAGGGTCCCAGCTTTGTCGAGGGACGTCCTTTGGGAATGAGCATCTTGTTGATGTTCTGTGATGTATTTTGGGGGAAAGTAGCTGAGTCTGCAAGACATCATCTCCCCACTTGAGTCGGCACTGTAGGACAGAGAGGATAGTTCCTCTGGGCTTTCTGTTGAAAGATGGGAATGAGAAGCAGATGGTCCTTAGTGGTTGTGATGAGAGGCTGGTGCCTCGCTATAGTTTTAATTTTCTGTGCGAGCCAAATGATTGTAAAGATTGCATTTCTCTGGCTCCGGAAAATCACTCCTAAACACTGGGCTTGTGATTCTGCAGAAAAGCAAGGCAGCCAGAGAGGCCTAGGTTCAAATCCTGATTGTTACTCTTGCTACGAGAACAGAAACAAGTTTTGCTTAATGTTCTCCAGGCCTCAGTGTCCGCCTTCAAAATGGCACTGACATTGCAGTACAAGATGTTTAAGAATATCAGCGATCTCTGCAAATCAGCATAGCATGAATGTGAGGCCCTCCAACTCGCTTTGCCTCCCTCTTATCTGCTAAGTGGGAAGAGGTTTTCCCTGTGATGGAGTGATGCTAAGTCTCAAATCACTAGCGCTTAATAGTCTGTAGAGAGACAGCACAGTTATTATTGGGGCAGCTGTATAGAGCGGTTTGTCTCCGGGACACCAACTCAGTCTCCTGCCATTCCTCAGGACAGCACAGCTAATCCAAGGGAGGAGACAAGCAAAGGGTGTGCAGAATCTCAGAACCTTGGTCCACTAGGAATCTGAGTCGATTGTGTCTTAACCAGGTCCCTTCGCTTGATGCTAGAAGTCTCTCCCTCAGCCCAGACAGGATGTGTCCAGCCTCAGACACAGATGTTGTGCTAAGCAATGAACTTTCTTAGCTACTGAGCCGAAGTCTGCCTTCTGGTTAGTCCTTTCCCCCTTTGCAACTCACGAAAGATTGCAGCCATGGTGGAAGGCAAGGCTGGGACTTGAAGGAGATCTGAGTGCACTCTGATGCCGATGGCCTTGAGGGCCCGTTTCCTTGCAATTCAGGCTCCATGGCTGCATTCCCTTCTGTTCAGGACCCAGCACAGTGCTGGACACACAGCAGGAGTGAGGAAGGGCCAGCATCACCCTGCAGGGTACTCACAGAGCAGGAGGCTGCCCTCTCCCTGAGTGCTCTCTGAAGTCCTTGAGTCTTGGCCAGCTCTTCTTGTCTGCAGATGCCTGGCTGAAGGGACCATTTCAGGGGTGACCAGGGAGTGTTCCCTGCAGCCAGGTGCTCTAGGGGGCAGAACTGAGGAGCCTGGTGTTGGACGATCCAGTCTGAGCTGATCCTGTGAAGGAGGCTCCTCGGGTTGAGCCATCACATGTTGATGAGAGCCACCTGCTGCTCCCACCTCTGGGCTGACTATATTGGGGGTGGGGAGCTCATGACCATTCAGATGTCACTTACATTCCACATCCATTAGGAAACAGGTGAGCAAGGGAGGCGAGGGCTTGCATGCTGGCCAAGGGGACCCAAGCATCAAGCAGAGAGAGTGAGTGAAGGGTCTAAACATAGAACCTGGTGACCTGAAATTGTGGGCTACTCCTGGGGATCTACTCTCTGGGGACTCAGAAAGGTCTCTGAAGAGATGGGTTGGACCTGAAGAAAGAACTGAGTTCAGAGACTTGGAGCTCATTCCAGGCAGGGGCGTGGCAGGCACTTGAAGTTCTAGTTAGAAGGTTAGATTTTATTCTCTTTGCAATCCAAAGCCTTCAATAAGTTTTTAATGAGAGCGACTCGCTGGGGATTTAGCTTGCCTGTCTCGCAAGTGCAAGGTCTTGAGTTCGATCCCCGGTACAAAAAAAAAAAAAAAATGAGAGTGACTGAAGAATCAATTCAAGTGCAGGAGGAGGTGGCTTGGGTTCAGAGGAAGAGGAGGAGAGGGTGACCTGGAAATGCCTGCATTAAAGTCCCATCCTCCAGGCCTGCATTCAGTTTCTGGGTGCCGATCAGTCCCCCATGTGAGGGCTTGAGCTTCCTGTCCTTGTGTGTAAACTAAAGGGCGGGAGGTGGTGGTGATGTTAGTACCTAGCCTGTGTGATGGTTTAAATATTCACTGGCATTGCAGTCGGGCCCCTGGAGCCACTGGCTCTGACCACCTTCTGGCAAAAAATACCCAGGATTGAAAAAAACGAAAAAGGAAAGTCGGGCACTGCACCACATGCCTATAACCCTAGCTCTCTGATGGAGGCTAAGGCAGGAGGGTTACAAGTGTGAGCCCAGCCTGGGCAACTTAGCCACTTAGCGAGACCCTGTCTCAAAATGAAAAAGTTAAAAAGGGCTATGGGTGTAGCTCAGTGTGAAGGTCCTAGGTTGAGTCTACAAGAAGAAACAGAAAGAGGAAGAGAGGGAGGGAAGCAAAAGAATGTATATATATATATATTCCAGAAAAATATTTCATCTGTCCTAAATATGTAGGCTTTTCCTTGTTAGTATTCCCTAGAGCAACACAGTAGAACAACTATTCACATAGCATTTACATTGTATTAGATATTGTAATAAGTCAAGAGGTGATTTGAAGTATGCAGAAGTAGTACTCCATTTTATTAAAAAAACCACATCTTCTTTATCCAGTCTCCAGTTGATGTGCACTTGGGCTATTTCCAAGCTTTAGCTATTACAAACTGTGCCGCTATGAACATGGGTGCACATATATTCCTGTGGTATGATTCTTTTAATTCTTTGGGGAAGATACCCAGCAGGGGAAGAGCTGGGTCAAATGGGACCTCTAGTCCTAGTTCTTTGAGGTATCTCCATACTGATTTCCACAGTGGTTGTACCAGTCTGCACTCCCACCAGCAGTGGAGCAGGGTTCCTCTTTCCCCACAGCCCCGCCAGCATTTGTTATTGGTTGATTTCATGATAGCAGCCATTCTTTCTGGGTGAGGTGGAATCTCAGCTTTGTTTTCATCTGCATCTCTCGAATGACCAGCGATGTTGACCATCTTTTCATGTGTAAAGTATGCAGGAGGATGTACAATAATGCACCATTTTATAGAAGGGACTTAAGCAGCCCAGATTTTGGTATCTGAGGGGTCCCTGGAACCAACCCCACAATTCCACAGGAGAACTGTGCATTCGCCTCCGAGGACTCCTGAACAAAGACCACCAACTGGGTTACTCAGAACAACAGGACTTTATTCTCTTGCACTTCTACAGGCCAGAATCCACAATCAAGGTGTCAGCAAGGCCCTGGCCTCTGAGGGCTGTTGGCTTCCTGCCTCGTCCTCCTCTGCTGCCAGGGCAAGAAGGAAGAGTAGCTGAGCTTGCAGTTCACTCCCAGCCATTGCTGTGTCGCCCCTCAGCCCTGAAGGCCACCTGGCCACAGCTCCCTCCGAGAGGAGACCGGGACCAGGCAGACTAGTGAGGGGCTGAAGCAGGTGGGCAAAGTGGGGCAGCATCCCTGGACATATTTCTCTTCCTAGACCACCAGTAAGGGAGGTTTGACCCCCATTTAAAGGAAGCTGAGGTTCAGAGAGGTTAGGTCACCTGCTGCAGCAGAGAGATAGTGGCTGAGCCTGCTGCTAGGGCAGGGTCCTTCCGAGCAAGCTGCCTCCATCAGATTAACTCCCGAACTGCCGCGCCATGGGTAGACCCTCTAAAATGCTCTAAAACCGCAAAGCTCCTTGGCTTCTCTCTGCACAGTCTCATCCTCCGGCCTCTCCACATGGCCTGGGCTCAGAAGCCTCAGAGTAGCTCTCCTCTTCCTAGAGGTTGACCTCCAAGAGACAGGAAGTAGGAACTGCCAACCCCATGCAGGGCTGTGCCTGGAGCTGCCATGACATCATTTCTGCCATATTGGTTGTGTGTGTGTGCGTGCGCATGTGTGTGTGTGTGTGTGTGTGCTTGAAACAGGATCTCACTTTCTGCCATATTGGTCGTGTGTGTGTGTGTGTGTGTGCTTGAAACAGGATCTCACTTTCTGCCATATTGGTCGTGTGTGTGTGTGTGTGTGTGCTTGAAACAGGATCTCACTATACAGTCCAGGCTGGCCTTGAACTGGAGATCCTCCTGCCTCAGCCTCCCAGGTGCTGGTATTATAGGCATGTCCCATATCACACCTGGCTCCACCGTTGTTTTTTTTAACAGCTCCATGCAGATGTAATTCACATGTTGCACATTTCACCTACTTAAAGTGTCCATTCAAAGATTTTTGATGTTTTACAGTTTCTTTTTAATTGTGGTAAACCCAGGCCTAGTGACACACACTTTTAATCCCAGCACTCTGGAAGGCTGAGGCAGGAACCTTAGTGAGACTGTCTCAAAATAAAAAATAAATTTAAGAGGCTGAGCGGCAGCTTAGTACAAAACCCTGATTTAAACTTCCAGTACCACAAAGTAAATAATTTATAAATAAATATTATAGTAAAATATATGCTACACAACCCCTCTCTTTAACCATTTTTAAGTGAACAACTCAGTGGCCTTGATCAAATTCACACTGTTGTGTGACCATTCTCACTATCAACTTCCAAAACTTCTGTGGCTGGTTTCTTTCATGTGGCACCGTGGCCCCAACTCACGTCATAGGACCATTCTCAGAAAGCTCCCTTAAGTCCCCAGGAGTCACTGTCACTCACATCTCACCCCACAGAGGAGCTCTGCCTGTGTTTGGAATGGAAATGGAATGGAATCACACTGCAGATGCTGTGGTTTGAGGCATCTCCCCAGACACTGAGAAAATCCACGATGAGTTCTTTGAGAGGAAACCACAGTAAGGGCCAGAGAGGAAGTATGCGGTACCAGGTGCCAGGTGCCAGGTGCCAGGTGAACACACAGCAGGCATCGTACCCAGGTCTGGAGAGAATGACACGGACACCCGCAGTGGAAGCGCTCATCCTTGCTAAGACCTCAGTATTCACCAGGCCCTGCCCCTGTCACGTGGGGGCACATGGAACAGTCCCTGAGGGGCTGAACCCCATTTCTACTCTTAGGAAGACAGGATAGACCTCAATTGGAAGCATGGACTCCACTGTGATTCTGGCCAGGTGACTTTTTCTCTCTGTGCCTTGGTTTTCCTTTGTGTAAAATTAAAATATTAGCTGGGTGCGGTGGCACAGGCCTATAACCCCAGCACTCAGGAGGTTGAGGCAGAAGGATTACTGTGGGTTCCAGGCCAGCCTGAACTATATAGTGAGAACCTGTCTCAAAAAATAAAGAGAAGATTAATAGTCACTCCATTCTGTCACATCTCTCAGTTGTGGAAATACAGTAGTCCTCCTCCACTTATCCACAGGGGATACAATCCAGCACCCTGAGTGGGTGTCTGAAACTGTGCATCATACCAGACCCTACTGCAGCACTGCCACATAGCATCAGAGTGTGCTATGCCCTGGTGCCTTCTTTCCATCCCTCCTCCTGCAGTTGGGAGCCATGAAGTCAAATAAGGGTTTCCTTGAACACAACCATGTGACATCACGACAGTTGATCCAATAACTGAGATGGGCGGGTAACACGCACAGCTGGACAAAGGGATGACTCACGACTGAGTGGGACAGAGTTTGACACTGCAAGATCTCATCATGAGACCCAAAACACTACAGTAATTTAGAACTGAGGAGTTGTGTATCTGGAAGTTTTCATGAGATATTTTTAGGCGATGGTCGACCTAGGGTACCTGAGACCAATGATAAAGAGAGGAGGGTTATGCAGGGTCTCTCAGAGGCCACTCTGGTGGGTTTGGCTTTTGCCCTGGGATGGGGACCATTGGAAGACTTTGAATGGAAAGAGGAGGGAAATGATCTGACCTAAGTTTTCCAAAAGATCACTCTGGCTCCGGTGTCGATGGCATGCAGACCACAGGTATGAGCGGGAAGCACAGGGAAAGCCTGGTACTTAGACCTGAGGAGTGATGGTGGAGGTAGAGATGGTGCAGATTGAGAATCTCTTTTTAAGGGGGAGCCTTAGGATTAGGTGTGTTATGGTTTATGTAGATCTAAAATGGCTCCAAAAATTAAAAAAATTTTAAAAATTTTTAAAAATTGGCTCCAAAAGCCTCGTGTGTTTGGAAGGTGTGTCTCCCTCACTGGCTCCTTTTGCTCTGTGCTTCCCAGTCGCCATGATATGAGCAGCTTTCCTGCATGGCAGGCCCTCCCTCCGTGCCGTTTGTGCATTTGAGCCTGCCAGTCATGAGCTGAGACTCCGAGACAAAAGAAACCTCCACTCCTTTAAGTTGTGGGTGTTGGGTGTTGTATCCCGGTGTGACTAAGACAAGGTGTGATACACAAGAGGGAGCGGGAAGGGAGTGTGTGGCTCAGAGGGCCTTGAGCAAGCCTCAGTGTCCAGGTGGAGTTGAAGGGGACAGCCCTCTGCTCCTCATGAAGTTTTTACAGACTATTTATAGGAAAAATGAGAGTGGCTTTCTGGGTACAATGTGATATAAAAGTTTCCACTTAAATGTATTCCTATTAAAAAGCAAGAAAATTTCTTTCTTCCTTTTGTCTTGAAGTACTGGGCATTACACCCAGGACTTAACATATGCTAGGCAAGTGATCTACCACTGAGCTATACTCCAGCCTTGAAAAGCAAAATAAATTCAAGGAAAAGTCTTATAAATGTTGATAAATACAGAAAAAATAATCCCAGCTTTGGAGAAGCATACACTTGGTGTGTTGCTGTGTGTCAACAGGCTTTCTCTGTAAAGGGCCAGGCACTAAATATTTTCAGCCTTGTGAATCACATGGTTTCTTTTCCAAGTATTGAACTGCCATAGTAGCACAAAAGCAACCGAAAGTAGTGAATATAGCTGTGTTATAATAAAACTTTATTGACAAAATCAAGCCAATGGCCATGGTTTGTAGACTCCTGTTCTAGAAACAAATCCCAGAGCAGACTGGGCCCCAAGAACATCTTCATTCCAGTTCTAGGAATTCTAGACTTCTTACCTCCAAGCTTTCTAGGTCCTCCATTGTCTTGGGATGAGTGGAGAAGTTTCACTTTGTACTACAAATGCATTCATTGTGCTGACCTGCTTTCAACTTTTAAGTGTTTCTACCTGGGGATTGGAAGCCAATTTGACCTGGTTCAATGCCAGAAAACTAATGTCCTTTTTTATAGTCCATTTGGAAGCTCATCTCTTTGCACACCTTCAGCAACCAAACTGAACACAGATCAATAATCATTTGCCTCTGGGACTCTGTGTTAATGCCATGTTAAGTTATTCAGTAGTGCTTTTCCTATAATTAAATGTCTAGACACATTCAGCTCAAGTTTCCTGATCCCGTGTTACAGTTTCTCTCCGCACATTGTTTGAGAAAGCCTAGAGAAGCTCCTTCCACCACTACCCTCAAATATTCAATAAAATTAATCATACAAGGCATTAATAAAGATTCAGAAATCCCACTAAAATTAATTTTTGAAAAATGATTCAGAAACCACAAAAAGGTAGACATAAATAGCCTGCCACTTACTGTACACTTATATCCAAGATCAATGTTTAACAGAAAATATGTTTCTTTCCAGCTTTCCTTTATCATGTATTGGGTTATGGTCTTCTTTTTTTTTTTTTGGTACTAGGAATGGAACCTGGGTCCTTGAGCTTGCAAGGCAGGCGGCAGAGCCACTGAGCTAAATCCCCAGCCCTGGTCTTGTTTTTGTGCCTCTACGCAGTTATAGTCAGGCTGCATATAAAATTTTATGGGGGTTTTTTCCTTCTCACTATATTGCTTCAAAAATCATTTTCCTGACTTTCTACATAGTTCTCATAGTTCTCAGTAAAGGCAAGAATAATCAAATTTTTATTCTACAGCTTACTTAAGCAATCCTCCACCATCAATTGATTGCATTGTTTTCAGTTGTCCACTCTCCTAAATTACACTGCGCTGGACACCAATGAGTATAGAACTCTGTTGTTATTTGCATGAGCCAAATTTCTACAGTTGGGATTAGTAGAACTCAGACTATTTGGTACCTCTTTATCCTTTGTGGCTACATTGTTTTCCAAAAGGCATTTCCAGGGGCATCTGTTTTGGACAGGAACCCAGGGGTGACCTTCTAACTCTAACCTGGGATCAGACATGCACATAGCATGACTCCTGCCAATTGATTGGTTGGTTGAATCTAAAACTAATACACATTCTTGGTTTTACAAAGCCATTAGGAGGAAAGAAACTGAGCATGGTAGTGCATACCTGTAATTCCAACAGTGTGGGAGGCTGAGGAATGAGAACTACAAGTTAGAGCCCAAACTGTGCAACTGAGTGACTTGGCAAGACACTGTCTCAAAGTAAAAGAAATAAATAAGTAAAATGGGCTGGAGATGTAGGTCAGGGAGAGAAGGAGGGAAGGAGGGAGAGAAAGAGGGAGAGGGAGAGAGGGAGAAGCAGATTTCATGGCCCTGCAGCAAGTGTTACTGTCACATGATGTCCTCTGAGCCTTCATCCCCTGCACCTGTAAAATGAAAGTGATGAGAATTCACTGAACGAATACCGACTGTGCCTAGCAAGTGTGCTGGTGCTAGGCAGCACACCTCTGGGAGATGACAGGCTAGCATGGAAGGCTTGCTGTCTCCTGCAAATAATGTGCAAGTACAAACTACAAGAAAGGAAAATAAAGAAAGAGTTACACGGTGAACCATCTAAAATTACAGCAGGTCAGTCATATTTCCATGAGAAAGTTACAAAAGGCTTCTCTGAAGAAATAATATGGGATATTCAAGACCTGGATGATGCATAGAACTTGGCCAAGAAGTGAGAGAAGCAGGCTAGACAGCATGAATGGCCATTACAGAAGCCCTGAGTCCACAGAGCTCTTCTGCCCTCCATGAATCAGAGGCCGGAATGGGAAGAGCGCCATAACATGAGTTAGGAGAGAGAGGCAGGCAAGGGTGGATGAGGCAGGTTCTCGGAGACCTCATCAAAGACTGGGAACCAAGTTTGAGCTGAGAAATGATAGATTAAGGGTGTGGAATCAGGAAGGCAACTCTGCCTACAGAAGCCCTGGTGAGTGATGAACAGTGGCTATGGTGGCTTGGAGGGGATGCTGGAAATGAGAAAGACAAGAATGAATCAAAGACATTTTAGAGGCAGATTGGAGCCCCTTTTCTTCCTCCCTTCCCCGGTTTCAGCCTCAAGCTGATGACCAAGTAGATCTGATCATGCGTAAGAAGTCAGAATGAAACTGCAGTTTACTTGTATGCCAGTCTGCAAGGGCCAAGAGAACAGCATACATTTCTAAAGTAGCAATCACACGGTGGGACCAAGAAAGCTGGCTGGACAGAGCTCCTGTGCATCCTTGCCAGGAGTTAGGGACGGTGGCCTGCCCAGGTCACGCGTTCCCCCAAGCTTTGGATTGGTTTGGTCCAAGACCATCCTAGAACCAGTCATGAAATCATCACCACCATCCTCGCCCCACAAGAATATAGCCAGTACTTTACACAGAGTCATTAAGAGGAGGGGTCAGACTTGGTCTGAGTAGGAGGAAAGAGCTAGGCCCAGTGGTCTTCCCACCGTGTGATCCAGGGAAGAATGAAGCCAGCATCACTTTCCCATGGCAGCTGCTCTGAGGGGGTGGAAACCTGAACTCCCTCTTCCCTTATCTAGTTGGGACAGAAGAAGGCTCTCTGGGGAGGGAATTATTACCAGTTCTTAAGGGCTCACTCTGGTGTGAAGTTCAGAGCTAGCTGCATCCTTTTAAACTGACCCTTAAATGATTTTATGTATTGTTAATCAGATTGTTTAAAATGAGCTGCTACAAATCACGTTTTCTCAGGAGTTTGTTTGGGCAGACGTGCTGCCACAGACTGTTCCGAATTATTGACAACCAGATAAGAGACCAGATCTTGGGGCCGGAGATTTAGCTCAGTGGTTCTGCCGCCTGCCTCAAAAGCGCAAGGACCCGAGTTCGATCCCCGGTACCAAAAAGAAAAAGAGAGACCAGGTCTATGGATGAGCCTTCATTTGAACTCCAGCTTCTCAGGTTAGCTATGGGATGTTGAACATATTCCTATACTACCGGAACTCCCTCTTTCTCCTGTGTAGCTTGTAAGAGCACCTACCTTAGAGGGTCATGAGACTGAATAACAAGGACCTCAATAAGTGGTGGTTGATATCATTATTTAAGGGTTAGGCTTGCTTGAGGTATACTGAGCTGTATATCCAATGAGACATGTAACTACTGAGCATCTGAAATGTGGCTTGTCTGAATTAAGATGTTCAGGAAGCATAAAATACACATCTGGTTTGAAAGACTTAGTTTGGTAAAAAGAATATAAAAATCACGTTAATTAAGCCCCCCACACCAATGCTGAGGATTAAACCCAGGGCCTCAGGCATTTTAGGCAAGCATCTTAACAATGGGCTGTAGCCTCCATACTTATTCTTTCTGCAATACTGAGGATGGATCCCTAGTCATTTTCATTTCTTGTTTTCAGATAGGATCTCACTAAGTTTCCCAAGCTGTCCTCAAACTTTCTATTCTGCAATCTCAGATTCTCAAGAAGCTAGGATTACAGATATGCACCACCATGCCCATCTCATTAATTAGTTTTTATACTGACTACATATTGAAATGATGACATGTTGGGCAGAGGTTAGATAAGATACACAATTAACATTAATTTCATCTGTTGTTTTTTTTTCTTTTTAAAAGTGACTAGTAGAAAATTTCAAATTGCACTGTGATTCACATTTGTATCTGTCATCAACAGCACTAGTCCAAACCCAGCCTATTCCCCTTCTTGAAAAAGTATCTTCCTGAAAGAGTTAAAGGCATCATATCATAGTATTGCATGCATACCCATGTTTATAGCAGCAAAATTCATAATAGCTAAATCTTGGAAGCAGCCTATGTCTCTAGACAGATGAGTGGACAAAGAAAATGTGGTATTTACACACAATGGAGTACTATTCTGCTATAAAGAAAGATAAATGAGTCATTTGTAGGTAAATAGAGGCACCTTGAGACGATAATGTTTCGTGAAGTAAGTCAGACACACGGGCTTAAATATCACATAGTTTTTCTTGTATGAGAAACCCAAATTATAAATGAAGAGCAAAGTAAAAGATACATAATAGGAAGCAGGGAAATCGATTTTTTTCAAATGGGAACGGAATCAAGAGAGGGAGGGAGGGGGAGGAAAAGGAGGGAAAGGAGATGAATAAAGGAATTAAGATGCATTATGTACATGTACCAACTCCACACAAGGAATGTAAACATTACAAACTAAATATGTACCGGTAAAAATTCAAAAAAAGAAAGAGGAAGAGAAGGAGGAGGAGGATTAAGCAATGGGAAAAGCATGAACTTTGCACTCAGAGAGACTGAGGGACTGAACAGGGTGGTGCCACTTCCTGGAGGCTATCAAAGGAGCCACTTAAACTTGGTGTACCTCCACTGATACCTGTAAAATGGGAGGAGCAAAAATTGCTGCCACAAAGGAATTGTTTTGAGGCTTAGGTAATATCGGATACAAATAAAGTGCTTAGCTCAACCCTAGGCACAAAGTAGGTGCTGAAACAAATGGAGGTTTCGGCTTTTGCTGCATGTTAGGATCATTTTGTGTGCAGAAGTAAGCTAAGCAGATCTTGGAGATAAATAAATGCCAGTAACTGTCATTTGTTTAGCACTGTTTTCACTGGATTTGAACTTCAGAACACCTTAGGAAGCATGGGCAGCTCCTTAGAGTTGAGGAAACAGGCTCAGGAACTCCTCAAGGCCTGGTAGGAACTAGCAGCAGGCCTTCTGTCAGCTTTTGAAACTTTCCAAGCCTCCAAGGTGTATTTCTGTTTGTTTCCAGCTGGGTGGCTTACAGGCATTTAGGACAACCCCACAACCTGCAGGGCCAACCTTCCCTGATGGAGCTGGCAGAGTGCTGTTACTCCCCTCACGCGCACCAGGAAGACCTGAATGGCAGGAAGAGTATTACGGGACTTCAACACTTTTTTTTTTCCAACTTAGTGGAGAGCTAATGTTGACATCTGTGACATGAAGAGGTAGCTCATAAAGCCATGCCCCCTGGACACCTTAGCAGTACTCACATTCCAAACCAATATCACACCTGCATATAAGGAGCAACAGGGCCCATGGGAGACATTCATCCCACAACCTCATTTGCAATTTGTTGTAAATTAATATATTACAGACCTTCCCACACCAGCATAATCAAAATATATCATAAATGTTTAAATTTTTAAAGTTTATTACAATAAAAGGCACGTTGTCATTAACCCCTCTCAAAATGCTCCCCCTCACTTCAAAGATCCTTATCCCATCATTCTTGCCGCTTTCTGAAGCAGTTCTGAAAGTCTTCTTTCATGAGTGGCTTTCAATGCCCCTGTCAAGTGCCATCCCAGGCTTGTAAAGACATTCATTGGATCTAACACTGCGTGACTTCTGGCTCTTCCCCAAAGTCAAAATGATCATGAAAGGTAAATGTTTTGAATTGATTCATGACATTGAGGCAGCCACAATGGCAATGTGTCTTTTACTGTAATACATTTCTTAATTTAAAAATTTGCTATATTCTTTAATCACACCTTACAAAGTGCTACCTCATTCTTTATATTGATACACATTATTCTATATTATGAGGGGTTTTTCATTTCTTTTCTTTTCTTTTTTCTGGTACCAGGGATTGAACTCAGGACCTTGCACTTGCCAGGCAGGCATGGCACCACTGAGCAACACCCCTGGCATCCCTCAAGTAGAAATATGCTGGAGACAAATGGTTTGTCCATCGGAATTTTATAGATTTTGATAAACTGTTCTCTAAGACACGTGTATCAATTAGGCTTCCCCCCAGCAATGTATGAAGTGACAGTGTGAAGTCCCCCACACCATCAGTACGACCAAGTATCTCATGATAATAAATCATTGTGGAAGAAGCCAAGAGAGGGTGAGAAGGCAGCTGGAAAACCAGTCAGCAGGCTGGGGCAGCTGTCCAGAGAAGAGATGATAGGTACCTGAACTGGCACAAGAGAAAGAGAGGAGAGGATAGAACCCAGAGCCAGTGTGGAGGTCAAATCAAGGATTCCCCAGTTTATGGTTTGAACAAATGCGTACACAATGGTTGTATTTCCTGAGATGCTGAACCAGAAGAGGAATAGTCATAGTAAAGGGAAGTGATTTTAGCTGAGAACATATTGAGCTTGACATTCAGGACATTCTGATAGAAGAATCTACTGGACCAGAGAGGAAAATTGGGGGGCGGTGAATCATTTGTGGAAACCATGAGTATGCCTGAGCTCTTGCAGAGATGGTGGGTAGTTGGATGGGTGGATGGATGGATGGATGGGGGGTGGATGGATGGATGGATGGGAAGATGTGTGGATTGGCAGGTGGATGGAAGAATGAATAAATAAATGGGAAGATGGATGAGTGAGTGGAAGCAGAGAAGGATGGATGGGTAAATGGACAGAAAGACTCACAGAAAGCTAGATTTTATTATATTTATATTGAACTATTTAAAGTTTGTTTTGTTATTTAAAAATGATAAAATCCTTGACTTTATGCAGGCTAAAGTATTTTGGGGGAAGAATGCTCATGTCTGCAGTTTACTTTGAGATACATAAGAAATAGGATTGATTAATGGGTGCAAAGTGAGGTGAATATGTGATAGAGTAAGCATAATAATAGTGTTGGTGGTAGAAACTATGCAATAGATATATATGTGTTCAACAGTAAAATTCTTTCAACTTTGCTCTGCATCAGGAATTTCCATAATAAATTCATGTGGGGTGTTTTCAGTGGTAATTATTGGCAATTTCACATGGTTCCACCTAATATTTATTTGACTTGGCCAGGTGATCCTTCCAGGTTCCCAATCTGTAACATCAACAGACGGGGCTGCAGTCTCCTTTGGACTATCCTGCCCAAATTTGGGGGCCAAGAGTCAACATTTCTCCCTCCTAGAGTTCAGATTGAACTGCCCTAATGTGCTGATTACTGCACTGAGCATGCCAGTAGCTGGCTTGTAATAATTATAGATTTCCTCTGCGATTTGATCCCATTGGTTGCCCAGGCAACGGCGTAATAGCTCAACTGAAGTGCTGTCACAGTGATTTAGAACCAACACATCTCTCCTGCAGACTCCAGTCTGGGTGCCTCCCCCCTTTTTGTTGTCGTCATGGCAACTGATGAGCAGCACGTGACCAAAAGCTCTGTATCACCCCCGGCCCCTCCTTCCTGTGATCATTTCCATTTCCTCTTCTGGGCCCCTCCAGGACAGGCATTAACCCCAGGCTTAGGCTGTAAATGGGGGAATAATTGATCCCCAAGGTCACTCTCTATCCCTGAAAGGGGGTTAAGGAGACCTTAGAGCCAGAAGAGCCCCAGAAGTCTTGGAGATGACTCGGCGCCCTTCCGGGCCCCTTCATGGCTAGGGCTGGATCGGCTGAGCAGCTGCCACAAGTCCTAGGGAAGCCGGTTAGGCTTTCTGCTTGTTCCTCCAGGGCTTCCTGAGACTGTCAAAAATCTAGGCGGAGACCCCTAGAAGGGGAGAGGGGTATGGAAAACCCTATTTTAGGAGCTCTAACATCATGTGGCTTATTGTGGTTTAAGCTGTGTTGTTTTCCCTCTTTTATCTCCTTTTGAGGCTTCTGTTTCTCTTTGTTTCCATGTACATCTTTCCATTTCTGTCAGGAAAGCCCTCTCTTTCTAAATCCATCTTCAATCTATCACTCTCTTCCTTCCTCCTCCACTGTCTCTCTCCATCCGTC
Organism: Heterocephalus glaber; assembly: GCF_000247695.1. The sequence goes on from NW_004624824.1 coordinate 6,141,732, forward strand.
TCCCTCACTAACTTGCTGGGCACCAGCTGAGCCTGGCCTTTCCCCAAACCTGCTTTGCTTCTGAGGAGTGCTTTTTTTCCTCTCGTGCCTGAGCCCCTATTCTGGGGGCTGCCTGGAAGTCAGGACCACCCTCTGGAGGCAGAAGCTGGTGCCCTGCAGCACCTCTGAGAATGAGCCCAGCTGGCCTTGCCCCTGGGGTTCTGCAGGATGGCGTAGAGGACTCAAGTTAAGCAGGAGAGCTGGGCTGGCTTCAGGACCCTGGCTACAGGCACGTGAGTGTACACGTGTGTGTGTTTATGCATGTGTGTCCTCACATGTTTGTGTCTATCTGCTGGTGTAGGGAAGTGTGTCTCAGTGTGATATTGGTCTGTGCAAGTATATGTGTATGTGTGTGTGTGTGTGTGTGCTCGCGCATGCCCATGAACATGGTGCAAGCACACTTGTGCATGGATTTTTGCATAAATTGTGCAAGGCAGATTTTTCAAGGATGCTTTGTAGGGAGGGCTTAGCCTATGAACAAAATAAAGACAGATATAAAAATGATAGATAAGTAGTTTGCTTTTACCGGAGGGCTTGCAGAAATGCTACCTATACCTTTCTGGCCCCTGGAAATGAAGTGAGGGTCACCTTGAAAAGGCATTTTTACTCAAGCTCCAAAATAAATCCTTCCCTTCAGTTCTCGGGGCTAGAACAGCACACACATCCTGTTCTCCTTGGAATGGCCAGGAGCAGGAGGCTGAGGGGGCACCGTGCACAGGCATTCTCAAAAGAGTGTGCAGGAGAATCTCAATTGATGACCTGGAAGGCTGATGCCAAGAGCGGATAGGAGGCAGCTTTGGCGATCCGCTGCCCGACATCTTGTGGTCAATTAGAAGTTCGTTTTGAATTTTCTTTTTTTTACAGAAACAGTCCAGGCCCCAAGAGGCAGCCAGAAGAAAACAATTTTAGAAAATAGAATTTCATTTGTGGGGCAAGATGTAGGAATCCTGGCAGCTTGCCCACTTAGATCCTGCCAGAGGTCTGCGAGCTGGCAGCCAAGTCACCCCTGGAAGGGAATCCTTTGTGCCCAGCCTGTCCCTGGACACTGGGGACACTTGGCAACCAGTCGCTCTGGGTGCATGCTGACTGGCACGGGCACTGCCCCAGACACCCTGGGAGAGAAGGCAGAGCCCATGCAAGCACCAGACTCAGGAAGCGTCTCCGAGAGGAGCAGACCCAGGCCTGTGGGAGCAGCCATGCTCAGAGGCATTGCTGCTGCTTGCCTTCCCTCCAGGATGCCATCTTACTTCTCCTGCCCTGGACTCTTGTCATGGCATCAGTGTCCATGGCCAGAGGTCTTATCTTGGGGTGGAGTCTGGGGGTTAAACTCAGGACCTACACACTGAGCTACATCTCCAGACCTTTTTTTTTAAAGACAGGATCTCACTAAACCTCTAAGTTGCCCCAGCTGGGTTCAAACTCATAATCCTCCTGCCTCAGCCTCCCAGAGTGCTTGGATTAAAAGCATGCGCAACCACACCTGGCCGGGGTCTAACCGTCTTTAAATTCTTGCCCTTATTGCTTCCAGGAAATCTTTAATTTCCATCCATGTTCAGCTAACGCTGTACACCCTCCTCTACCTGCCCCAAACACCGTGAACCCCCAGCATTGCACATCATACAGACCTCTTTCCCCACATTTACCCGTGTGCTTCCATTTATTTTCAAGAACTTCAAGAGAAGTATGAAGACAAAATACACGCGAAGCCATTGACCTAGATTCTTAAAATGTTAATGCCTCTCTGTTGTCTCAACTGGAAAAGGGGTGTGACCAGGCTCTCCTGTGCAGAAGATTAAAGCAAACAATCTGTACCCGAGGACAGGTAGTGGGCATTCAAAAAGTTTCAAGCCTACAGAAAAGTCAGAAGAACAGAGAGGCAGCGCCAGACTCCAGTCCAGGGCAAAACCCATGTTTTACCTCCAAGCCAGTCATTGAGAAATGTTAAAATAAACAGCCCTGCACCACCACAAGAAGCCCTCAGGGCTGCATGTGAGTGACTTGGGCTCTTTGCTGCGCTGTCGAAGTTAGGAGGACTGGATGCAGAGGCGCTCTGTGTTTGTATCCTGGCTTAGCAACCTCAGAGCGGTGTGACGTTGGGAAAGTCACATCACCTGTCTATGCTTTCTTTCTTTTTCTTTTTCTTTCTGCCTTTCTCTTTCTTTCGTAAGAGTGGATAATAATTGTATCAACTTTCAAGACTTCTGAAAGGGAAGGGGATTTAGCTCAGTGGTTCTGCCGTCTGCCTCACAAGCGCAAGGTCCTGAGTTTGATCCCTGGTACCAAAAAATAAAAAACAAAAAGACTTCTGAAAATTTAAGCATGGTACTGTATGTAAAGAATTCAAAACAGGGTTTGGTCCAAAGTAAGTGCCCCTGAGGTGTGTAATCCCTGCTATGGCATTGCTACAATTATTATATTTACTGCTGTGTATAACCATAGTACCCCTACTTGGCCAGGGATGGGTAAACCTAGAGAATCCTCTTCTCTCCTCAAGGGCAGCTTCATGGGTTTGCAACCTATGTGATCACACAGGACCCTCACGTTTGGTTTATTGCTCCACTGTCACTGACTTGCAATTCTGAGTCTTTGTTTGTTTGCTTGCTTGTTTTTTGTTTGTTTGTTTGTTTGTGACACAGTCTCATTATGCATCCCAGGCCAGCCTTGAACTCACTATGTAGTCCAGGATAACCTCAAACATACAATCCTCCTGCCTTACCCCCCTCTCCCCCCACAAGTGTTGTCTTAGTCATTTCTGATAAGGATCTGGGGTGTCCACTTTTCATACTGGGTCCCACAAATCCTGCAGCCAGTCCCATCTGTGCTCTCTGCACTGTTTGTTGCTGCACCATTGCTTCAGATGGGACCAGCAGATCAGAGTGCGTGCTGCATTGAGCCTGCCAACCCCGACCCGCTGTATTAGCTCGCATGGTCTGCTGCAGTAGCCACTCATGGTGGTGGGTGGTTCTTGAGATGGGGCTGGTTCTAACTGAGATGTGCTGTGTGGTCTTGAAGACTTAGTATAGAAAGAATTAATATGTAATTTTATTATGTTTATTATGTGTTGAGATTATTCTATTTTTAGAATCATTAGTTAAATCACACATATTATTAAAATTGTGACTGTTTTTACTTTTCTAATGTAAAACTACCGTGTGGCTTGCATTATATTTCTGTTGGGCAGCTCTACCTTACACTAAAGTCCCTGGGACTTCATCATGACCCTAACCAGACCAACAGGTAAAAACCTTGTGGATCAGCTTCCGGGTGACTTAGCTGTTCTGCAGCCCCAGTGCTCTGGAGTAACCTGAGCTTCCCAAACAATCTACCAGGCACCTTTCTCTGGTGGCACTTTCCTTTCCCTCTGCAGAACTGGGGCTTGAACCCAGAGCTTTCACACTGACTACAACCCCAGCCCTTTTTAAAACCTTTCATCCGTAGACAGGGTCCTGCTATGTTGCCCAGACTGGGCCTGAACTTTCAATCCTTGTGCCTCCTAAAGTGCGGGATCACAAGAGTGCACCTTCACACCCGAGTTCCTTTCCTCCTTCAGATGCCCTGAGACACCGATTTATTTGTAAATGCAGAGAGTTTGTCGAGTGGATTAAAGATGCTTGCCAGGCAGCACCATGAATGGAAAGAATACGGAAGTTAGAATCAGAACTAATTTAGGACTTAAATTAAAAATCCTCAACCACCTCTGTCCAAGGAGCAGACCTCAGGCATGTTACTTAACCTCTCTGGGCAGAGAAGCAGAATAGCACTAGCTTTAGAGTCTCAAAGACCAGGCTTTGAGGCCCGCCTCTTCCACTGACAAGCTGAATGACACAGGGGGAGTCACTTCTCCTCTTTGAACTTCAGTCTTATCCATGCTGTAAGGCAGATGGTGCCTACCATGTAACACTATTGCAAAGATGGAGCAAGACGAAACTGAGTGAATCCCTGGCCTTGCCACTGGCATGTGGTGAATGGGCCCTTAACCCCTGAGTTGCAACAGGATCATTGGTTTATAGGGAAGCACAAAAATCATACTCTTCGTGGATCAAGTGATATATAATACATAGACAGATAGATGTACAATATATCTGTGGAATTAAATGTTCAGGGGAGGATTTGTCTAAAAAAGAATCCAGAGAGAAGTGATAATGAAAAAAAAGAGGATGAGAAACACCATACTAATCTGATAAGCAAGACTCAGAGACAGCTCTTCAATTCTGATTTCTGTGGCTGGCAGAAAGAAGGACTAGAATTCCATTATGGACTCTAACAAGTATTTCCTGAGCACCTACCTTTGTCAGGCACCATTCTAATGGCCCCTGCAGCATGGTCTGGAGCAATCAGTGCCCTCCAGGCATATGCTTTTCCTTCCCTCCTTCTGTCCTTCCCTCCTTCCTTCCTTCATTCCTTCCTCCCTTTTTCACACTGTACTGGGCATTGAACCCAAGGCCTTTGTCCTGAGCTACATCGCCAGCTTTTTTTTAATTAATTAATTTTATTGGTACATTTTAGGTATACAATTCATTTACATTTATCATTGGGTACTTGTACCTGTACATGATGTATCTGGATTCTTATTTTTTTCCCCATTACCTGTGCACCCTTTACCCCCTCCGCCCTTCCGTATTTACATAGACTTTGTTTCCTTTTTTTTTTTCTTTTCTCATAGTTTTTCCTTTCCCT